>AYJT01032377.1:0-20166 GCA_001278415.1 Ocimum tenuiflorum | reverse complement strand
AGTCCAGGCCCGAAGCTTAAGAATCGAGGCGTGAACCTCGAACTTGATCAAACCTCAAGGTCCATCACCAGAAGGCTCGAGCCTCGAGGTCCCTCAGACAGGGGAGGGGGATCGACCCCACACACCCACTACTTCAACCATGCCGAGATCGTGGGGGCGGTTACCAGTGCACGACCCGCATGACCACTATCCACGTTTATAGCATAATAACTGTCACCCCCCTGTATAGATAGGACCCTTGTGTACAATGTAAAGGGAATCAATTTTTGGCTAATAATACTTCATTTCTAGCATTAAAGTTCTCATTATATCCAATCTATTTCCAAAATTTTGCTTAGCGATCATCTATGGGAAATTCTTTCTTTATCACAAAAAATCGAACCTCAACAATCTGCATGTGTGTTTCGCTCCCTAGAAATGTGTTATACACTGGCATTTTCAAAATTCTGTAGCTCTTTCTTCAACAAGTCAAGGTACAATTAAAGTTTTGGGCTTCTCACCTGGAAATCGCCTGAAAGCTACTCAACCACGAGTTGTGAATTACTTTGTATGAGTACATTTAAAACTTTGAATTTTAGGGCTAACCGTAGCCCAAGTATCAAGGCCGCGTACTCCGTTTCTTTGTTCGTTGCCTCGAACGACAATCGGAGGGACCTCTTGATGACTTCTTCCCTGGGCAACATCAGGACCAACTCAGCTCCGCTCCCTTCCTAATTGCTCATACTATCGACAAACAACATCCACGATGTTCCTCTACCCTCGATACACTTAACAGTTCTCGCTCGGCCTCTTGGTGAAGGCCAATCGAGAAATCCGCCACAAAATAGCAATGATCTGAGACTTGATTGATGTACGAGACTCGAACACAAGTCCATATCCTCCTAAGTCCACAACACATTTCATCATTCATCCGATCAAATCAGGCTTAGCAAGCAGCAATCGCAAAGGGAATGTGGTTACAAGTTTAATAGGATGAGCCTCAAAGTACGATCACAACTTCTTTGAGGCATTGACTAATGCGAGTATAAGTTTCTCAAGAGCCGTGTACCAAGTTTCTGCACTGGCCAACATCTTGCTGACATAGTAAATCGGATGTTGTCTCCCCTCGCTCTCGCGGACGAGGATGCCGCTCACTGCTGACTCTAAGACTACTAGATATAGCAATAATGGTTCATCCAGTGTTGGGTTTAGACATTAAGGGAAGGCTAGATAGGTACCTCTTTAACTCATCGAAGGCTGCCTCATAGGCAGCCGTCCACTCGAACTTTCCAACCTTCTTTAGTGCCTCGAAAAATAACTTTGTCCTCTTCGAATTCTTGGACATGAACCTGCTAAGTGCTGCTAACCTCCCTGTCATACGCTTTATCTCTTTTGCATTCATAAGGTCCCAGAGGCCTTGATTTGGTTTAGATCTACTTCGATACCCCTCTGGGTTACCAGATATCCCAAAAGCTTCCTTGATGCGATGCCAAAAATGCACTTTGTTGGATTCAACTTCATGTTATACTTGTTAAGAATCTCAAAGGTCTCTCGGAGGTGAGTGTGGTGATCTTCCGACTTCGGGAATTTCACCAATATGTCGTCAATGTACACCTCCATAGTTTTTCTGATTTGTTCAGCAAACATCCTGTTCACAAGCCTTTGATACATCAACCCGGTATTCTTTAACCCAAACAGCATGACCCGGTAGCAATAACTCCCTTTTGTTGGTCATGAACGCGGTATTTTCCTAATCCTCCTCATCCATCATAATCTGATTATAGCCTGAGAAAGCATCCATAAATGACATCATCCGAGACCGGCTATCGAACATGCGGTAGTGGGAAAAGATCCTTCGGACATGCTTTGTTGAGATCTGTATAGTCGACACAGACTCGATTCTTACCTTTCTTTTCATTCACCACCACCACATTGGATAACCACTCTGGGTACGTGACCTCTCGGATTGCGCAGAAATTGAGGAGTCTATCAATATCCGTATCCATGGCCTGATTCTTCTCAGGAGTGAATCAACGCTGCTTCTGCTTAACTGGCTTGAAGGTTGATTGAGCTTATGAATCATAATGTTGGGATCAATTCCAGTCATATCCTCGTGTGAGTAGGCAAAAGTCGTTCTCTTGATGGAGAGAAAGTTGATGAGCTGCCTCCTTAGATTTGAGGCTAGATGTGCTCCAATGAACATTTTCCGAGTCAGATCTCGTGGATCTATTGAGATTTCCTCCACATTATCCTCCTCGACCGTATCTAGTGGATTGAGCTTGGATTCGGCCCTAGATAGAGCCAAAATCGTTGGATTTGAGACTTTGGGAATGTTATCGGTCGCTTCGACCATATAGTTGAAATAGGCGATAGAGAGTTAGAGTTTGCGAGAACAACTTCCGATTAATTTTGCCACCTAGAGCCCCATGGTAGGCGCCAATTTGTTGAGTTTTGTTTTTTTATCAAAATCGATTTGGAGCTCTAGGTTTCATTGTAATCGGACACCGCGACTTCCAAAAAGGTTTATAGTCCTCCGGAACAAACTGGGTGATATTTTATATATATGAAAAAAGTGAATTACAGAGGATTTCCGTTGATCGACGTCAGAAGAAATACAGAGAACGTGCTATTTGCTACAGAACGCAAATGAGCTACAAGAGGAAAGTAAAGATTATGTGAGTGCATAATGTGTGTTTGTAGCTGACTCATAGCCTATTTATACAACAAGTATAGGATGAATCTAAATAATCCTTGAGCTAAGGACTAAATCACAATAGCCAGAGGGAAATCCGCAAAGCGCAGGAAATTCGTAAGAGTCACACTTTAGGTGTCATGCTGACTTAGCTGGGGAATCATTCTGGATCCTTCTTGTACACGTGCAAACGTGTGATCAGTATCGTGCAGATTTTGTGAGAGATCTCGAGGGTTCCGGTCTGACAAGCATCGAGGACTAAGGTCTCTCGAGGGTCTTCATCCTTGCTCTGCTCGAGGCTCTCGGGCTCTTTCCGGGGTTGATGGCCACTGCTTGAGGTCTTTTTTTGCCTTAGTCTGATTTTGGTTGGTGGTATCAGGCGTTTTGAGCGGTCGTCATCCTAGTTAGACGGTAGATTTTGACCCTCAACATGTGTTGTGGGTCAAAATCTTCATCAACAAATCAAAGTTTAACTGAAGCAAAATCTATTGCAAATAAGGCAGTAAAGTAGTCTCTAAGGCAGGACGAATCTAGGAACGAAAGCTTGGCCAAGGAGCGAGGCTCGAGGTAGAATTACAGCAGATAGGCCGAAGTGAATGAAAAACGGGTCAAAATTGAGGCACCCTAGAGCCCAATGGAGCTCACCCCAAATCGGTTACATTACCACCATTGGTGTTGAACTGGCTTCCGAACTAACAGTTGACCCCACAAACCAACACATATCCTTTCTAGCATGTTTTGTCTTCACTTGCACGCAGCCTGAGAAACTTCCTAGAAGTTCACCTATCCTGGTTCTACCCCAAGCCAAGCACGCTTAAATTTGAGTTTTTTTTTTCTTGAATGAGAAGCTGGAAAAGATGATTCACCATGCTGGTGTAAGTAGCACCTATCAAATCATTTAAACTCTATTCGACTATATAGTCGTATTCATGTATAATCTCAGAATCCCTTTTTTTCTGATGCAAATTCAGGTCATCTGTGTTCCCTTTGTTTGCTTGAAAGGCTTACGAAAGCCGCTCTTTGTCTATACATTGTGCATCGGCGATCACTCCCTACTTTGATTCGTGATCAAAATAGCAATGGATGAAGCGAAGTACTTTTTATATTAAAATATGCTATGATTATGCATTTAATGAATATTATTCGATTCAAATGATGTTTATATAAAGTAACTGATAACCAAATATATTTCTATTGGTCCCAAACAGAGTATATAAAAATGTGAAATTAAATTTTTAGGGCCTAGATGGCAATAACCGACTTGAGTCTGTTATGCTTTAGAAATAATCATATAGTTCTTAGTCAAGTTCAGTTCGAGTAACTCAGTTTAGCGATCAACTAAACTGAGCAGTTTGAAAACATAAGATAATGCAGCAAAGAAGATAGAGTTATAAACGTTCAGAGCTCAATTCTCCTACGTCCTCTCTCCCTTCTACAACAGAAGGGACTTTTACTAGTAACTAATGTTTTAGATGTGTTAACACAAATTACAACATAAACTCTTATCAGCTGCTGGATTCCATGTTAGCAATTCAAGCACGACAATGGACAAGACTTCGTTCTTCCAGAACTTTGCTTCCCGTCTATTGCAAAGTGAAAAATTGAGTTCTCTTCAAGAACTTGATGTAGATTTCAAACTAGCTTTAGAATATCTCAGGGGGCTGATTGTAGACTCTTAAGAGCAACAAAGTTTGTCGGAGGGGAACCTCTTGTAGAGAACGGTGAGTAAATATTTTGGCAGCGTTTTTGCAAGATCAAGGATTCTACATAAATACCAGTACTAGAGATATGGTATTCATAGTATTGCTTTCAAACTAGCCGTTGAGATTTGGTGATCAATCATAGACATCATGTCAGTTTTTTTTAGAAAAGTCTGCAATTTTTTATGAATTCCTCAAGGGATATTTTCTTCTCAGGACCAGCCGACCAAGTTTCCTAGTTTGTCAGTCCAAGAAGAATTGTTTTTGATTTGATCTTTTAGGAATCTTTCGTCAAACTTATTTGAATAGTGGCTGGGCTCCAGTTCTCCTCAGAGCTTGACAATTCTGATCATCTACGATCCCGTTCTGGTTCCTTCTTCTTCGTTTCTCCAGTCTCGAAGTTCTTTCAGTTTCCAAAACTATCTATACTGTTACAAGCTCAACTAAATACAGTTTTTCAAAACAAATTTTATCCTAAGAATTTTGAATGATTAAGGATTTTCCAAAATCAATCAAAACTACAATGTGCCTAACAGTTTCACACATCAAATCTGTGAACGATCTCATAAAATTGTTCGCCTTTTTAATTAATTATAGTAATTTAAAAAGAATATGCAAATGGCACGCTTACACTTATTATTTGTTCTTTGTTCTAATATATAATGGTGATCAATTTAAATAGTAAATATTATTTAGATCAGATTATATTACATGAACTTTGTCGGAGAATTCGACTCTGAACAATAGAATAACCTTATACAGTTCTAAAATATAATTAATTTAGGATAATTATCTACTCGCACCTTTAAAGTTTATCAAAACAAAATATTGTATCTCAATTCCCACATCCTTGAGTTGCAATTTCCTTTGCATTGTTTTTTAGCATTTACATGAATAGATACAGTACAAACTAAATGATAGTTTTGCGCCGATTTCGTGCATATGAGCGTATCAATATAACCCGCATTTAAATGCTAATATGCTAATGATTCATTTATTTGTTTTATTTAGTGTGTCACCGGTTCTACTAACATGCTAATAAATGCTAACTATGTTTTTGTGAAAGTTTGTATGATTGAGAATGATTACCTCAATTTTCAGCATGGTTCTATGAAGCTCTCTTGATTCTTGGTGTGAACCCTATTTCGGATAATCAAAAGCATTAACTAAGTTTGTTACATCTTAAAAAAAATTAAATTTGTTGTAAAATAATATATTTATAATATAAATAAATATATTTATATAATAAAAAAATTATTAATACGTGTTATTCTGTCGCTATAACAAGATGGGATTTTAACCACAACATATAAGTAAATTAGGCTATAAAATAGATTAATAGAAGACAATTATATAATCAATTTTTATTTTCGCCAGTATTTCATCGCAGATTATGATCCCCATGATCTGTACAATACTTTTCTATTTCTATTTTCTTTGCTATTAAATATTTTTCTTATATTCCTTCTCGAGGTGTATGTGAGTTAAGCGTGTTGCTCGTGTACAATAAGTTATCTGTCCAAATTATAGTGAAAAATTATTGGGCGTTGGATTTAACATGGCATAGTATGTTTTTTAAAACATAAATACTTTTCTTGTAACGTACATTGTGCATCACACAATTTGACAAACTAAATCTACAAAATTGTGTATCATTATGACAAATAACCAAATTTTAAATTGCCGAATTAAGTAAAATTCAATCCATTTATTCTAGACGAACAACCCATTTTCAAATTGCTGAATTTAGTAAAATTTAATCCATCTATTCTCCAATATGTGCTGATTGCTGAGTATGGAAATGCCCGTACTTTGTTCAAATTTTACTCAAGATTCTTCGATCCTTTCTATGGTTTTACATTTTGTTTATTTTGTTCAACATAATAAACCAATATTAATATTTATATAACGTTTTGTTGAAAAGGTTCTGTCTCCCTAAAATTTAAATACGTATTTCCTAATCCTAAAAAATTAAAAAAAATCCTCAAAATAAAAAGAAAAAAACGTAGAATTTCCGGATATTTCCATCCTTGGGATCTGATAAAGTTAAAGGTCATAGGTCCTTCGAGGTTCTGATTAAGCTAAAAGGTCATTGATCCTTCCAAATATAATTAAATAATTAATAAGTATCGGTTCCTAAATCAGAGTATAAATAAATAACATTAAGTGTGGAATTATATTAAGGGTCCATTTACATAGCTGACTCGAGTTGAATCAATTATGCTTGTAATATACTGATATTGTTGTCTAGTTGATTATTAAGCTTAGTTGCAGTTGAAAGAGTCGGCTGAGATTCAACTTCGCTAACATTTTCTTTGAGGCCAGTTGATAATAAGATTGACAAATTGTAATAGATGACTAGCTGATGGGTCAGCTCAGTCATCTCAATTGGCTACACTTGACTAGAGAATAAGCATGCATAATCATATAGAAACCAAAAATATATGAAAGCAATAAAATTGACATAAGAATTTTATAGAGGTATAGAGATATCGCTCTTACATCCTCTCTTTCTTCGTCAATTAGAAAGATATCATTTATTAACTTAAGTTACACGGTGTTTTTAAACTAGAATTACAATAAGTTAATCTTCTCAGTCATCGGGCATCGTTGCTCGAGGATTCAGGCACGGCGTCAAACGGAACTACTATCTCCTCCTGATCTTTTTCTCCACGTCCTCCGCAGGTTGAAGGTTTGAATTCCCTTCACGAACAGTCATAGTTTGAACAGGGGTTTCTCAGATTCTCACAATGTAGAATCTAATGGTTAACGAAGTCTACTTGAGTGTTTAGGCTTGATGAATCTTATACTAGGCTCCGATGGGTTGGTCTAGGCATTGATCTTCATAGTGATTTCCTTTAGATATGCCAACCCCTTGTTTCTTCTGATCTCACATGGGTTTTATGGTTTCTTTCATAAATTTGAACATTGAGAAGATGTCAGATGTCCATTACTCACATTCTTGACTTTCTTTACTAATACTTCTACTCCTTGAGATGTTGTTGATTAGGATTAGCTCCCTTGTATGTGTTTGAGTGGCGTCATGACCGAGTTCATCTGATTTTTTTTTTACTCAGTTCTCAACTTTTCTCCTAAAAACTGGTCAGCTTGCTTGTACAATTTTCCTCCTGAAACTGTCAGCTGGTTGACTTGAATTGTTTCAGTTTCCTCCTGAAACTGAGAGTTCTGGAGTCTTTAGAACTAGATCTTCTTATGACAGTTCTGTGTTCATAAGATCAAGTCTTTGACTTCAGAATTGATCCCTCAAACTAATTTACTTATCAATTCTAGTATCCTGGATCTTCAGGTTTTGGACTCTTCTTGGGTCTTCAGTTTCCTATCTATTATATGGTTCTAACCTAAATTAATACATGCTAATTGCTAGATCAAATTATTCTTAAAATAACTATTATCATCAAGGATTTCATCAACAAAATTTATATATTACTCTAACAATAATTATATTAAATCATTCTTCATAGAAAGATGTCCTTAATTTAATCCTGATACTCCTTCCTCAATTCAAACAAACAAAAATTATTCTTGACATGCAAGTCAAGTCCAGTGAGTAATATCATGATGAAAAAGATTGGAGTATGACATGTATATATTTTTTTATATTTAGTCATTTGAAGTACCTTAATTTGGCTGACATTAGTTATCCTCAACCCTTTCAATTATAATTATAATTGAAAGTAAATCTTGAAAATTAAAAATATCTATAATTGAAACTAAAAAGTTTTGAAATTTAAAATAAGGGCAATTAGGGTCATTTATCCTGAAGTTTGATCAATTAGAGTATTTTATCTCGCTCTTTGAAAAATGTTGAGGTGCGTTTTCGATCGGAATCGGATTAGAGCTCTAGGTTGGATTTTAATCGGACACCAAGACTTCCAGGAAGGTTTATAGTCCCCTGGAACGGACTGACTAATATTTTATATATGAGAAAAAGAGAGATTTATAGACGATTTCCTGCTTCTGGCGTTGGAATTACAGAGATTAATCTATTTGCTACAAAACGCAAAATAGCTACATGATGAAGTTAAAGTCATGTTGAATGTGTGATGTGCGTGATGTGTTTAATGTGTGTCCATAGTTGACTCATCTCCTATTTATACAACTTGTACAGGACAAATCTCAATAATCCTTAAGCTAAGGACTAATCATAAATAGTCGGGGAGGCAATCTGCAAAGCCTGGGAGATCTTGTTAGAGTCACGCTTTAGGTGCCATACTGACTTAGCAATGGAATTATTCCAGATCTTGCATGTACGTGCATAAGCTGTTGTCACGCCCCGACCTCCGACAGGGAGCCGGTGCGCCGAAGCGCGACTTGGGATGGGTTACTGTTAAATCAAACTGGGCCCAAAATATAGGTATACAAGTAATTAACATGGACGAAGTATACAATATGTAGAAAGGTGTTACGAATACCCGATGGGCAAAGGCCCTTAACAATTTAGGAGTAAATCAATAATTACATAGTAGACCAGTTTATAAATAAGAGTTATGAAAATGGCAGCTGATATTATTATGTAGTAGGGATGCATATATGACGATATGCACCCCAGGCATGCTTCGAGGAATTTGGGTGCTGCTCAGCATGGCTCACCTCCCTCCACATCATAACCTGCACATTTAGAAATACATGCAGGGCTGAGTACAGGAATATTCATGCGATACAATAAAATGAAACACAAGGGTTTTAATTTAGAAAACCACCACATGCGCATAAAACAGTTTCTCACCACCTTTTTCATCATAGAGTTGCATATCTACTTGGTGTGAACCAGGCAGCAGGCCTCCTTCACTGGTCACGATGCGTCCCAAGAGGAATACGTCCCCACTGGTGGGCATCACTGAGTGCACTAATCTTAGTGGACATAAATTAACCACTAAGACCCGATCATTAAAGCTAACTGGCCGCTCATGCACCACGATGCAGTTCGAGTATTCAGTCGGTCGCTCATGCACACGCATTCTGATACTCATTTAAGCAGATAGCAAAGAAATATTTTTTGGCCATGACAATCATAGTTAAAACAAAAGCATGTTGCATAGTTTATTTCAAAAACGGAGCGCGAAGCTCAAAATCACACTTTAGTTTTATAGAGAAAGCCCATCTTTGTTCGACGTGTTTTATCAGTCTCGCTCTGCGAAATATGAATCACTGTATCAGAACTTCATAGTTTAATACATGGTTCGTAGGTCGAGTAATTGCCCACGTTTGTATTTGTAAGGTGCGTGAGTCGAATAATCGCCCGCGTTCGTTTTTGTAAGGTTCGTGGGTCGTGGATCGTGTATTTCTACGGTGTCATTTTTTTTAAGTTGAGTTCATTTAAAGTTGTGAAGTTAAGACTCGATCTACCATGGATCGGCTCGATATATTTGGCCCGTCGTGACCTAGCATCGATGTGCTCGATGAGGCATCGAGGTTCGATCTGAGGCTTCGAGGTTCTGTTCGACATCAAAGCTCGACCTGTCATGGTTTATTATTGAAGTGTTCGATCGAGACATCGACGTTTGATCCTCTTCGAAGCTCCACCCATCACGGTCCATCATTGAGGTGTTCGATGGAGGCGTCGAGGTTCGACCCTATGTCGAAGCTCGGCCCATCACGGTTCATCATCGAGGTATCCACTCGAGACGTCGAGATTCGATCCAATATCGAAGATCGACCAATCACGGTCCATCATCGAGGTGTTCAATTGAGGCATCAAGGTTTGACCCTATATCGAAGCTCGACCCATCACGATTCATCATCGAGGTGTCCGCTCGAGGTGTTGAGGTTCGATCCAATATCGAAGCTCGACCCGTTATCGTTCATCCTCGAGGTATTCGCTCGAGGCATCGAGGTTCGATCCAATATCAAAGCTCGACCCGTCACAGTTCATCATCAAGCGACGTCCCTCGGCTCGAGCTCATCATTTCTGTCGGCCATAATTGACGGCTGGAAACCTTGCTCCGACCATTATTTGTGATTTTCTTAATCTCAATTTGACCCATATATACAAAATCATGGTCCCCACAGTTTTTAGAGCATTCATTTACCAATTTTAATGGTAATTAATAGAGGATCATCCTCGTAAATTTTGAAGTCAGGATTACGGTAGTTAGTTAATCATCTTGGGTTTCCTCCTTCCTTTTTCTTTTCTTTCCGGCGATTTCATGCGTCCACTATCCTCCGTTCTTCAAATGCTGGTATGAGCATGGATTTCAAATTTTTATCATTGAAAACATGTTGAATGAGGGGGGAGGGAGGGGATTAAAGGTGAAGAATGAGTGTCTACCGATTTCTCACTCTCTACCGTCCTTCTTGTTCTTCGACTGTCCTCTCCTCCGGAGAATCTTAAATTTTTCTGATGGAAGTTCTTCTCCTTTTTCTTACTTCTGCTCCCTCTCTTACTTTGATGCAACACTGGTTATTTGGGCGAAGGTGAATGAGGGAACATTTACCTCTCTTTTTATAATCGGTCGGTGATTGAGGGGCAATGATCTCTTGTGTTGATTTCCAATGAGATTTACTGTCCTTTTATGGTAATTTGCACCATGCAAACTGCCTCCATTATCCCCCTAGTAGTCCATAGGTAATGATTAGATATCCTTAGCAAATATTCCCTAGGTGGGCGGCAATTTATATTTTATTCTACCGGTGTATAATGGCTCCGTCGAGTGTTGTTTTCTTCACCGCATTAGTGTTGATTTCCACAGTTGAGAGTGTTTCTACTCATCAGTATTTTTTCTTGTCGTTTGGGTGTGAACTGATCCATGTGCAAGATGATTGTTCTCATCATTTGATGTTGGCATTATTTGTTACATGTTGGCCATGCAAAGCAACATACTTGCATGCAAAAATAATTAAAATTTTAATGTTCAAAACTTCATCGCTCGTTCATTTGATATCCGATTTTTGCTTGGAGAGTTGCGTTGCGTAAGATTTTCAAAATCAGTCCGGACCCGTGGTCCCGTCAAAATCGTGAATGTTTATTCCGTAAATTATTTCTTTAAATAAGTTCTAGAATATCTCGTCGTTCCTGTCAGAACGGATCACCTTGTATGATATGACTTGATCGTGGTGAGAACTTCTGAGTATAGATTAATTATCAACACGTAGTTTAATAACTAATTATAATTTTATTTATTATTTATATCTGAGGGTTATTACACGTGTGGCCAGCATTGTGCAGATTTCGTGAGAAAGCTCAAGGGTTCTAGGCTGGCGAGTGTCGAGAAAAGGGGCCGCTCGAGGGTTTTCTTTCTTGCCCTGCTTGTGGGTCTCGAGCTCTTTTCAGGTTGATGGTTGCTGCTCGAGGCTTTTCTTGCCTTAGTCTGATTTCGGCTGGCGGTATCGGGTCCTTCGAGCGGTCAATAGTCCTAAGATTTTGACCCTCAACAAAAAGTATGGTGAATTATCTTGACGTTCATCCTGTTATGACATTTAATCCTCCTACAATGACAGTGAAATAACGGTGCAACATCACAAGTTAAATTACACGTTGGCGCCGACATGGCCGCCAACGTGTAATTCTTAAGCTTTTTAATATTTAAAACCAAAAGATGTCATTTCGGTAAAAAATCAAATGACATCGTTTAATTCCGCAACCCACCTCCTCATCCTTTTCCCCAAACTCGATGACACCAATAATTCCACCATTAATTCTAGCGAGACATGAAACTCCATTAGCACTGTTGTCAACCACCCAATCACCCAATCACTAAAACTTAGGTGTCTTCCGTCCGTCACCCCACGCTAACTATTCAACCTATAAATATTCCCTCGGTCGATTCCCCCGTACCCAGCCTCCACGCACATCAAAATCATCAACATTCACCACTATAAATACCACCATTCCCAACCACAAATGCACTGATTCAATAACAATCCGGCAACAAAATACAAATCCTAATTATTTTCACAATCCAACTCAGCGACAAATGATTGGGGCAACTTCAATTTTGCTGCTGAGAGCCCACACCAAACATACGGCTGCCCCCACCTTCATCCCTTGATTTCACAACAACCCAGCCGCAAAAAACCCAATTCACCCGAGCCCAGACCAAAATCTGACAAGAAATGATGGTTGTAACTCTGTTTTCACTACCGATAGACTCTTCGATTTTGTTTTTGGTCGACGCAGCTTCCAAATCATGTTCTATTTGAAGAAAATGAGAGCAATGAAACACATTTGCCTCAAATAATGTGCTATTTTCCAAATCATGTGCTATTTGAAGAAAATGAGAACAATGAAACACATTTTCCTCAAATAATGCGCTATTTGAGAACCATCTCAACCGGTATTTCCGTCGAGTTGCAACAACGAATTTAGTTGTGTGGAATGAAAGGACTTGGTGGAATTAGATGCTACTGGAATCAATGGCGGAATTGTTGGTGCCGGCGAGTTTGGGGAAAGGGAGGAGGAGGAGGAGGTGAGGTGCGAAATAAAACGACGTCGTTTGTTTGCCAATATTAAAAAAAATTAAAAATTACATATTGACGGTCACGTCGTTTATCTGCTTGGCTAGTCAAGCATGGGATAATTCATAGATCTTTGGGCTTTGATTATCAAGGAATAGAGACTAAAGCCCGAGGATTGGCATTCTATTGCAGCTAGTTCAGGACTCCATTTGCTAGCTTCACGGATAATTGCATTACCTTTAGCAGCAAGATCACTTCCTTCATTACGAGCAGGGGACATAATGCACATGGATATAGTAAGTCTCGCTTGGGCTGCTTTAATGGTAGTCTTTACATTTTCCCTTTCACTCGTAGTGTGGGGAAGAAGTGGACTACTCGAGTATCCAGGAAAAAGCAGAATATTTGATGGAAGGACGGGGATGCGCCAACATGTAGTTTAACTTGTGACGTGACACCATTATAATACTGTCGTTGATGGAGGACAAAATGCTATAACGAAATGAATATCAGAATAATTCACTCTACTTTCCAAAAAGAGGGATAAATACCCTAATTATATAAATGATCCTGATTGCACTTCAAAATAAATTCCATAAATATTATACAATAGAAGCGTCTCACACGTGAAAGCATTTCATAAAGTGTTTGCTTTAAATATTACTTGAAATATCTAGTACCATATGGCTCAATATTCAAAGGAATATTTCAATACTCAGATATAATCAATAGGTAATTCTGAACTAGACATTTTAGATCCTGTTTCTTCTCCTTAGCAAGGGGTAGAATAGTTAAAATCCGACAGGATCGCCGGGAGTACAGTTGCTTTTGTTTTATGACAATTTGAGATAATACATCAAAAAGATGCACTTAAGGAAATACGTCTATGTTTGAAAATTAGAAAAAATATATTGTATTATTATTTTACCACAATGGTTGGGAAAGTTTTCTAGAAATTTTTCATCGACGAAAAATTGTATTTACGAGAGAATATTCTTTTAGACTTTTAGTCAATTGTTGAAACTTTGTACAATTCTAGAAAAGTGATATTATTAAGATAAGTTTGAACATTTAACTTAATATTATAAATATTTTTCAATTTTAACACGTTCGTTTTTTTTTTCTAAGTTCATGAAGTTGATTGATTAAAAATAAATACGTAAAATTTGATTGAAGTGGTGAAACACAAGATTGTAAAATTATTGATTCCCACGGGCCGATTGCGGGCTAGTTTTGGTTTGAAACTGACAATTTTACGATTTGAAGATTTAAAATGGTTTAAAATTGATTTTTATTACGGTTTTAAACTGGAACCGTCGAGTTCCATTTGGTTATGGTTCAGCACATCTTAATATGGTTTCTATTCAAGTAATTGATTCTTTTATGGTTCACCAAGTTTCGATTTGGTTCTGCTTCTGAACTAATATCGCCGGTTTAAGGTTCCAAAAAATAAAATGTAATCAACTTTAAGACGATTTTGATTCAGCACTGTACTCCATGGTTTCGGGTTACCCAAGCCGTTCAAGCAGTTCCAGTATGAGGGGAGCACCACCAAGTAAAATGGCAACACAAAAAACTCTCATAGTTTTTGCACAGTACATTTCCAATTTACAGCCGTCTTTTACAAATAAAGTATTTTTGTTACCTCACCATAATCATTTTCAAGTTTAACATATTTTACATTTTCTATCTTTTGATAATGTTTGGTTGTTGTTGCTTGGAAATAAGAATCGCCCTTTGAAGTCACATCTAATATATTTAGCAACAGCCCTCAACGATTTACTCTTCACGCGGAGGAAGAGGTGGGGCGGCACATAAAATATCTATATATCATGATTATTTTACCCATAAAATAAAATCCTACTTTAATTATAATTTTATGTGTGATAATAAGATTGTGTTTAGGCCCTTAGGCGTAATTATATTTTCATTGCAACTCAAAAAGATATATTTTTCCATTGAAAAATATTACACTTTTATATCTTTGCTAAATCATTGTCACTTTACCTTGTAAATGGCATAGCTTTACTGAATTATATTGGATAAATTTTTTAACTCAAGTGCTTTTTCTTGTTTTTTTTTTATTTTTTTTTTGTGAGCAAAACTAAAGTGCTCTTTGATAGCAAGATCGTCTACCCCAGTAGGCCCAAACCTTTAGGTGCTAGCTGGCACCTGAGATTATATTAAAATGAAATATAGATTAAAAATTTATGATTACTTTCCACGAAGAATGAGATGCAAATGGCATGAGCATTCCTCAATTATTTATTTATTTTATTTCTTTTAGCAAATCTCAATTATTTTTATTACAACTTGTAATGATCAATAAAATATATAATAGAATTAAAATTTTTCGAAATAATCAATATTTTACCTATGTAAATATGCTATTTTATTCCAAAATTATTTTTATTAATAAAAATTTGAATAGTGAACAGTTATGAAAAAAAAAAAAGTTTTCAATAATGATGTATGATTTTCTTTACAAGAAAATCAGATTTAAACGGAAAATTTTCGAATCAATGCCGATAATGAATTATTAGTGAAAACGACCAAAATATTTAGTTAGAGACTATCACGAGTGGATCCATGTACTCACTTGTGGATACAAGCAAATTTGTTCTATTTTGGAATTCTTTTAAAAGTAAAACAAATTTAACCCCTCAAAATCTCTATCCATTCAAACCTGTACTTATTAATTAACTGCAACTCCTAAGCCTACTAATCCAACAAATAATTATAAGAGAATCGTACATTTTCCTGCATTATAAAACGTGTGTGTGTGTCGTTTGACTTATTGAAGAATTTAAGCTATTATTATTTTTAGTTGGTGAAGACTTCAGAGCACTCAAGTAAATTGAGTTGTGATTATTCCAGAGAGGAGGTCTCCCGTTAAACTATCTAAATTATTTAGGCAGGTTTGAGTTTAAGATTTAAAGAGGATGTGCGTTCGTGTTTCGGATCCAAAATGTGTATGGATTTGAATTGATGAAAATAAACTATTTAGATTCGTCTAAATCGCTTAGGCGGTCTAACACAAGTTTTTGGCTATGGTATGTTGTTAACGTTTTCTAATTCAATTAAGATATTACAGATAGTTCATCCAAATATAAGATAAATCAAAACAATCACAAAATAACTCTCTTTGTTTAAGGAAAAAACATCCCATGTGGCTTCTTGCTCTTTCGCATACCTGTGCTTTATGCCCCCAATTTTAAAATCTTGTACAAACAGTGGCGGACTATCGACGGATTTCCACGCGTACTTTTGGCGGAAAAATTAATGACGGAATAGCTACAGTAATGATGGATTCCGTCTATAATTTTTAGTTATTTTTTTTAAATACCTTCGTTTGCTCGGTTCCTCATAAAACTCAACTATCTCCTCAAACTGAAAAACAACATGACATGGCCTGAAAGAATTCGTACCGAAGAATGCTATTAATACACAGATGTTAGTTCTAACACACACTATTAATACGACAACGGAATTTAAAGAACATACATTAATAAATTTTTCTCAAGTATTTTACTACTTGAGAGCGCCACATGACAAAATAATTTCACTATGAAAAGACACTCTTTACACAACTCAATCTAAACACTAAATAGAATATCTTATTCAAGCAACATACATTTAAATAATCTATTCTTCACATAGACAAAACACCTAAGCTAATCTATGAAAACAAACTATCACACGATAATTACAAAATGTAAAAAGAGTAGACAATGGATATGAGTCATCTATGATCAAGATACTTTCTAATCTCTCTACTTGAAACGACGAAGATATCCTTTATTTATAGTGTTGGAATCATGATTGCATGTCCATTTCCTTCCAACGTACATAAATGAACTTGGACCTCACTCCTCTAACTGTCCATGATCGATTGCATGACCTACACAAAATTAGGAACAAGAAAAACAAACAAAACGCGTGATAAAAAGAGATAATGGAATAGATGGGTTAGTAATTATCTTTAATCCATTAATTAAATCTCAAAGGTAGTACATATCCAATGCATTATTTACATAATAATAGATCATATACATTATAATAAAGTGCTAAAATATTAAAAGACTTAGAAAAATAAGATTGAACAAACTTGAGTAAAAACAGAACACATATTAACATAGAAATATTACCCGACAATACATGCTAGTGTTGATAACACCCAAAGCTAACATGTTCAAAACTAAAGAAACGCAAACCAAGACGTAGTTGTCATTTTTTTCGATATTTAATTAGTAACCAATGATATAAAAAAAACCCAAAATTCATTAAAATATCACTACCTATAATATCAGTGGCGTTACAGTGAGAGTATAATTTTCTTACCAGAATGTATTTTTCTTAACTTGGAAATAAACAATTATGCCTACAATGGGAAATCATCATTCTTCTATATATACTACTTGTCACCCACACTGTAATAACCCTGGAACGCCACTAATGAAATTCTCTGATTTATAATCCTCTTGTTTCGAAAATAATAATAATTATTTTTTATTTAGGAATTTACTATTTATAGTAAATTAATAAATAATTATTAAATTATGTCTTGATAATTAATTGATATTCAAAATTCCACACAACAATCAAATGGCTCCAGTTTAAAGAGTCCAATATACCGTTGCGTCGTAATTAAAAATATGATACTACGGTGCGATCTGTTTTTGCCGGTGACAACCAGATATTCCGAAATTTATTTTTAAAAATTAATTAGACGGAATAACTTCACCATTTTATAAATGGCAAACCACGGGTTCAAACTGATCACAAGTATTAGAGTGTATTTGAAAACCTTACTCAAACAACTCTCCAAGCCAAGATTTGACGCCAAACGAACAAACGACAAGAGTTTGAACATAAAATGTTAATTATTTTTGCATGCAAATGTGTTACTTTGCATGACCAACTTTTGACAAGTTATTACAACATAAAATGATGAGAACGATCACCACACGAGCAGCTGACTCATACGTCGCGATCAACAAGCTCAATTGCACTACTCGTTTTGCTGGCCGGATATCAACTTTTGCAAATTTACGTGTTTTGCCATGCATGTTGATCAGCTCACGCCCCAGCAAAGTGTGAAGCTATAAACGAATAGAAACACTCCCAAGTATGAAAAACGCCACTAACAAAGTGGAGAAAATAACACACGATGGAACCGCCGTGCACCGGTGCAATTAAATAACAATTGCTGCCTGTGAAAAAATCTAAACCATCATGCCTAAAGCCTACTTCATCAACTTGTCACAGCAAGTGGACCAAAAGGCCCTAGGATACTTGGCCCAAAACAAAAACACGTCAATACTCTCAAAGTTATACACCCAAGTTGCGATCAAACCTCCACTATAAAGCCACTCTTCATCACTTTCATTTCAAACCAATCACAAAGAGTACTAAAGAGTGAGGAAGGAAGAGTGTAGGTGAGGGAAAAGGAGGAAGTTGCCGGAAATTCCAGAAGCTTGCCGGAGAAGGTGACCGCTGCAAAACCCAGGTCCAAGTTAAGGGTTTGGTGAGGCTTCTATACTCATTTCTCTCCACTATTTTAGTGTTTCAAAGTTCTAGCTTGAATATCACACTTCATACTACATAGTTGGAAGAAAAACGAAGTGAATCAGATTACGAGCTTGCCGGAAATAGCCCAAAACGAGAGGTGATTAATCAATTTATGACTTCACATTGAATGATGATGATTTGTTATGATTTGATGTTTAAATTTCATATATTCGTATTTTATGTGTTGTTTGGATCATAAATATGCGTTTGAGTTAGGTTGGGGTTGATTCGATTGCGAAATAGTGGCCGGAGCAAAGCTCTGAGCAGCCAATAATGGCGGGCAAAATGCCCCCATTCGATCGAATGGGTGTCGCTTTGGGATGAAAAATCCAGCTACCATTCGATCGAATGGGATACTCCATTCGATCTATGGCACCCCTCTGACTTGACCGGTTTGATCTAAATTTTATCTATTTTGACCAGTTCGACTTATTTAACTTATTTCAAACCCCTGAGACCCCAAACTTGCTTATTTATCACACTTAAACATCCTTAAATACCAACACTAACTCTACCATTCGAAATCAATCAATACCCACAATTGATATACGCGAACCATTATTATTATACGTCCGGAATTAGTACAATTTCACAAATTTCAAAACGAAACTCTCAAGATAGGGATTCTTATACTTCAACTTTTATATATGACCCCATTTTTCTGAAATTTTCGGACCCGATGTGCCCGTGAATCGAGAAAATATGAAAACGTGCCACGCAATCCAAAATCCTACCATACCACACTGAAATGTTATCAATACATATATTAAGCTCGACTAGCCCTAACGAGATTCGATATTACCTTTCTGGGAACCCGATTCCAACCGGTACCCTATGCAACGCTATACTCATACAGTAATCCTGAATTGGTGTAATTAAGCGATTAAGATGTATTGAACGATAAAATCCTCATATAGTGATTCGTATTTCGCAGAGTGAGACTGATAATTCTCTGCGAACACTGAGCCACCTATCTGCACAAGCATCGATGTGGGCTTTCTTACTATAAACTCAAAACGTGATTTCAAGCTTGCGCTCTGTTTTTATGAAACCACTAAAAAAGCATGTTTTGTTTTTAAATATGACTGTCATGGCCATAAAATATTTTGTTGGATGTCTATCTTCTTAATGAGTATCAGATCGCATCGTGGTGCGTGAGCGGCCGATTGATTACTCGAACTGCGTTGTGGTGCGTGAACGGCCAGTTATTATAATGATCGGGTCTTAGTGTTAGTTTAAGTCCACTACGGTTAGTGCACTCGGTGGTGCTAACCGGCGAGGATGTATTCCTCCTGGGACGCATCATGGCCAGTGAAGAAGGTCTGTTTCCTGGTTCACACCAACAGATAAGCAACTTTCTACGGTGTAAAGGTGGTAATACTCTAAAACTATTTTATGCGCATGAGGTGGCTTCTTAAACTAAAACCCTTGTGTGTCATTTCATTGTATGACATGACATATCAAAACTATGTATGTATATTTTCGGCACCGTGTTCACTGAGTACTTCCGTACTCAATCCTGCATGTATTTCTAAATATGCAGGTTGTGATGCTGATGGAGGCAAGCGTCACTGAGCTAAGTTGTCTGTTAGAAGTAAGCCCGAGGTGCATATCGTCATATATGTATCCCTACCACGCATTAATATCTGTTGCTATCATTAAACTCTAATATTGTATCCGGTCTATTTCGTACCCATTATTGACACTATGATGCCCATCAGATCTTATTTGTCATTATTGAATAAACCAACTCTTTTATAATATATGCAATCTTCTTATGATAATTATTGCATTTGCACATTTCTCGTTACA
>AYJT01032275.1:0-18821 GCA_001278415.1 Ocimum tenuiflorum | reverse complement strand
TATATGCAATATGTCAGTTTGTGATACAAAGTGTTTTTCGTTGATCAGTTTGTAATCCAAAGTTTCTTTTGTTGATAGATCGAATTATACCTGACTGTAGCAACGACATCAAACCCTGAATTAGCAAAGCATTCCGGACTATCGATGATGCAGAGAATTTCTATATTGAATATGAGAAGATGGCTGGGTTCGATACGCAAAAATCTGGTTCAAGGATTTAGGATGGTGTTCTTTTATGAGAACACCATTATTTTTCACATTTGAAATATCAACTATGCTATCCATTATTTTTGGTCTCACATGCCCTTCTCCAATTCTCAATAATACAAAATTCCACCAAGATGAGAAAATTTTTTCTAAACCAGCTGCCCCCTCCTTGTCTGAAAGCATTGCCAACACAACATCATTGATTAGAATATCGTGCTTATTCTTCCCTACTTTCGATGACCACTCATCTATAAGTGCGTTCCCTTTGAATGATGGGTTCCTTGTAATCTGCCTTTCACCCCTAGGTAGTCCATGTGTTAGCCACACATCTTCTTTAGTATAGATTTTCCTTCAGGCAACAACAATTTGCAGGTCCGGGGCTTGAAGCTGTCAACAGCCCAATCCCTCAACCGGCATGGGAACTCTTTAGTTGGCATATGAAATATTGCTCCGAACCCCCATTTCATATACTGTATTCTTTTGCCTTTGGTTAATTGACTCTATTGCATTGATGATAGTTTTGAGTGTTGCAGAGCTATAGATTTAGAGACAGGACCTTTGATTTTTACAGATGGGGATGGCGTACCTTTTTTTCCCCTTCGGATATTCGATGGCTCTTGCACAAAGTCATCATCATTTGTAGTTTTGTATCTCTTCACACCTGCACATACTCATGTTTTGTAGTCTGCTTATATGTAGAATGCTGCTGCATATGTATATGCATGTGTCTTACATATGCAAATAATATTATTTTGCATATTTAAGACAAAATTCAATAAAAACGTAAGCAAAATAAAAGGTACCATTGAACACAATCTGATTATATGCAAATGTGAATATGCACACGAGATTGTACCCTCATTATTGTTCATAATAACTGACCACCAATAGCAGCATATACACATGCAAATTGCAAAGTCAAATGCAAGCTGCATACCAACCAAAACAACTTTACATCTACAAAATCCAAAAATTAATAATACCAACAGAATTCAAAAAAAAAAAATCCCACAGCTATCAACACATAAAACTAACAGAAAAAATTGCCACTAACATGCCCGGAAAAATCATATTTTTATAGCATACTACAAATAACAATATAGACATGCATATTGCAACCAATCAGATTGTGCAACAAAATAGGATTTGTTATTCAAGATTTCTAATCTATTTAATTTAAAAATAGGATATAAAAACTGAAAATCGTATCAGAGTATAGATATTATTGGAAAAAATAGCCCTCACATACACGAAAAAATAATATATTTTATAGCTAGCATATATATATGCAACTCCCATCCAATCGGGTTTTCGCAACGAATCGACGTCTTTTCACGGCTTCTCAAAGCATAAATCAAGTGTTTGGTAATAAATAAATAAAATAAAACATTTTATTCTGAAATTAATTTTAGACCAACGACATTACTTGAAGTTGCACATGGATTTTTGAGGAATTAAAAACACATGAAACTGCCATAACCAAGTAGGAGGAAGCAAAACAAGTGTTCATGTGCACATTAGAATGAAAACTCACACGAAGTTATGCAAATCTAAATGATAAAAACAAAAATCGAACGTGAACCTACCAGATCCCGATGGCGCCGATGAGTTCTCTCTTTTTTTTCCCCATGGTTTGCAGGTGCGAGAGCATCGTTTTCGGCCGTGAGCAGACTTGGAGGATTTGCAGTTGGAGGTCTTCAAGGGTTTTACTGGAAGAGTGCAGTTGGGAGGAGATTAAATGCTTTGCAGATTTCTGAGGAAGTTTTCTTTTTTTTTTGGAAGCAATATTGTGTTGTAGATATATTTCGTGCTTCAGAATATGGATAGGCACGATCAAATCTCACTTTTTACACCCGCGAAAAACCGCCCACTTAAATTGAGGTAGTATTTGACAAAAATAACCCTATATGCAACTCCCAACACTACCATATGCAACGCGCAAAATACAATCCGCAAGTAAATCAGCGCTGCACATCTCATTTATCTTAGGGTCAAAATTTGCTCTCATACTCAAATTATGGAGTGTTCTCATGTGAGTGCAATCCTATATATATATATATATATATATGTGTGTATATGATATTACGGAATACAAAAGAAAACGATTGTGCACAAAGTGTAAACAAATATATGTAACACATCTACATAAATAGTGCATGCGTGTGTGCGGTGTTTATATATAAAACATGAAAAGATCCAATTGGAGAAATATTGCAAAACAACATAATCCAATGTGCAATTTCATCGAAATATTAAAAAATGAGAATTTTAGAAAATATATATAAGACTTGAGCACTCAATTCATTTTCCCATTGTAGGATTTAATTGGAGGATAAATTTTATACACTATGTTATTATTATAAACGAAACATGTAATGATCTGAAAAATTAAGCTCGGAAAATTTCAAGATCAGTCATGGCTGGATAATGTAGAGAATAAAACTTGAAGATTATCGAGACGCCAAAGATTAGTAGAAATTTCACTAGAATTACTACAATTATTTTAGTCCAGAGTTTATTTCGAGAATTTTCTGACTTGTGATAAAGATCGAACATCGGCCCATTAGAATGCGACACCAAAATGCGTGTTCCTAGTATAGAAGCCACATACTTCATGCATGTCTAAATGTGGCGTAGTCTAAGTGTTAGTACCAAAGCTAAATTATTCATAGCATTCTCGTTGTTATTATTATTTTTATCATTATCACTATTATTACTATTATAATATCATTCTTATTATTGATAGATTAATATCATCATTATCGGCATTATCACTCTTATTGCTATTATTATAGTTATTGTTACATCCACTATTAATATTATCCCACTAATATCTATAGTGCTATTAGTTCAATTACTATCACTATCATTTGAAGTATTACCACATATTATATTAGTATGAATAACAATATTACTTTATAACTAGAAATGTTATCCTAAGTATCACACACACACACATATAATGTATGTATGTATGTATGTATGCATGCATGTGTGTATATATATGGTGTGTGTATATATAACACGTCATACATTCAATCTACATGATAAATTACATAGTCAAATTTTATTATTGAATTATTAATTAAGCCGATTAGTTTTAATTGGCTCAATTAAATTGTTTCACCTACACAGGACATGTTATAATGGTTGCACCACATGAGAATTATAATTTCATGAGACCATATATTAAATTTGAATTCTTCCACTAATATTTCATAAATTAATAAATATTCGCATTCATCCACCACTTTAATAGAAATTGGGGACCACTTAGATCGTCTGACTCCTCCTCATTACAGACAATCATTCACTTTGTCCCACTCTCAAAAATCGGCCATCATCACTCTCCACATTTCTTCCATTTTTCTTCAAGCTCGCTCATACACTTTTGGAGCATATACAACCAATCTTTGCACATAAGGCTAGGATAAAAAGGCCCTGCGAGTCATATTTCAAGGTGGGAAGTGACCCTTTCCCTTTTGATTTTCTTCTTCTCATGATGTAAACCCTTGATGACAAAAGCCTTAGACTTAGATCTTGTGTTAGGTTAGATAATGTAATAGTTAAGCCAACTAAAGTTCGAAGAACTGAAGAACTAAAGGGTTCCAGACTAGAAGATCAAGTCAAAGGAAGACGAAAACTGATAAGCAAATCAATTCTTTGATTTCTTCTGAATCTTGATTTCTTTGATATAATTGCTAATTCTCAATCTAAGTCCCATATGCAAATTTATCAAGATGCAGGTATATCGCACAACCCTCGTTCCAAGCTATGACAAAACATCAAGATATTTTCTAGAGAAATATAGCGACCTGCAATTAACAAAAAGGATGTCAAGCATTTTGAGCAATGATAACCGATAGATCCGGGTAAAATTTATAATTTTTCAGTACCACGTGAAAGCCACGCAATATTTAACGACTAATTCAGTATATTTTAATGCCATTAGTGACAAATGGTGTTTTTAACCGACAAAACTAACATTAAAGTAAGATTCATAACGAGAAAAAATTATCATAAATTTCAGAATCGAACGATACATTGGGGTAAGTTTCATAGTTTCCAGGTGGGAAATAGAAGAACAAGAAAAAGAAAAGGAAAGGAAGGGTTTAGTGATGAGTGAATGTGTCACGACTTAATTTTATCACCTAAGAGATTCTTTGTTATAAAATGGTGTTACGTTGCCTAAACTAATGACATGTGTACTGATTAATGTAGATAAATAAAGACGAAATCTTTCTTTATCGGGAATATAATTAATCTCCATTAACTAATACACATGTTTGTATTTTCGACAGTGTAACACAATGCACAAGACCATTTTTGTAGCAGATGATCTGCACCATGATTTTGTTGTTGAAAGGGTCAGACAAAGTTCATCCTGGTAGGAATTTGAATGCCTGCTCGCTTTAATAAATCAGCAGAAGCCTTCTTGGCCATTTCTACTACTTCTACCTGTCCATTCATTACCCATCAAAAAATAATTTTACACAATCTACCATTAAAGTCACTAAGGACATGCGACTACATCCACATTAAATTATTAAACATCTACCCAGAAATATGAACTTAAATTACACATCGCAAGAAGTAGGAGAAAGGTTACCTCTTTTAGAGTCAGAATTTTCTTATCCACCATGATCCACCGACCATTGCACATCACAGATGTAATATTTTCACTTCTCATGCAATATACAAGGCTGGAAATGCTGCAAAAAAGTTTGTAAATGTTAGTTTACCTCGTTTTAGGATAAATCAGAAGAGGGATTTTCCACCACAATTATACTGATAACGAGAAGGGTCAATGAAATATTTCCCCAAAAAAAAAAATATTTGATGATGTCAATATCTAAATAAAGTTTCAGCCTCCACCCATAGACCTAGTGAAAGACAACTGGACTTATGTGCTCAAATTTCCTTCTCTCGGATCAATCTTACATATCAATGGCTTAATTTTAAAGGAGGCATCGACTCATACCAATCATGAACAGGCATCATGGACCAAGTAGATGGATTCACCACAATCATGTCAGCCTGTAGAATAAGATTCATAAATAACATTTGTCTTCAGCTCTAATTATTAGAATTCATGAGCAATGCCAATAGTTTAAAATCTAGAGTATGCTTTACGGAGAAGCCGAACCCACCGTAAACAACAACGACTATTTCAAATGAGAACATTTATGTCAAATTGCCGAGAGCAAAAATTATCTATTAGTCGGGACCCATAACTACACCTCAGAGGATAGTACCAATTGCAAACTTTTTCATGCAACGTAACCACAGAAACGCTCCATGCTCACCGTGGGCACGAGTTAATATGCTCAGAACTGATGTGGTGATGTAAAATTGGTGGTGGGGACAATTTTTATTATTAACACTTCATATTTATTGACACATCAGCTGTGGGGCATAGAAGCTTTTTTAATATACTAACCTTTTTTCCAACTTCAATTGATCCGATCTCTTTGTCCCAGAGCACCGATTTTGCGCTGTTTATTGTAGCCATTTCAAGAACAGTTTCTGCAGGTAGAGCAACAGGATCTGTGGTACCTTTCCTGAAAACTTCTCGCCCTTTGTTGATCAAAGAAGCTAGGTACATCTCATCGACTAACATAAAAGTAAAAAATACTAGCAATTGTTATTTGTGTGGTAAAAGTAAGAAATTCTTGCGTGTTTCAAGATTCAAAATGCTTAGGCCAGGTAATAATAAACACAACTGAAGTAAAATAACGTCAACAAATGTTACAAATGTCTGCACAGCAAAGACCATGAAAGGTATTCACCACTTTGTTGGTAATTTTAAGGGAAGCTTTGGTAGAAAATTATCCATACTTGTTTCCAGAGTCAGAACACATTTTAGTAAACTAGGTTGCTTAGGAAAAGTTTAAATAGTGATCATCTGCAAACAAAAAGTTTAGACATATATAAGAATCTAGAGAACTTTGGTAACAGCATTGGATAACAGAGAATGCTATACCCATGCTCATCCTGTTATTTGATGGTGCACCATCAGTTCCCAAAGAGACACAGACACCTGCATCCATCATTTCTTTAATCGGTGCGAATCCAAGCATGCGCATTGCAGCAGCGGGACAATGGGACACTTTTACCCCTGATCTTGAAAGCAAACCAACCTGAGAATGTTTATAACAAATAACCAACTCAAAAAGTTTCAGCAATTAAACATACAAAGTTTATGATGCACACCAACTTCATAGAGGCTATGCTCCAAAACACCATAGCAGAACAAATACACTTCTACAACTCATAAAAAGGATAACAAACGACAGCTACTAAAAATTTCAGTCATATCATTTGTTGCATATCCAGATTTTAATATATAGGAAAAAAAATGCAAATATAAATATTTTCCTGGGAATAACAAATAAAGATGTACGACGAGATCGCATTGGATACAAAAATTTCATGAAAGTTGGGTCACTTTGTTCTTGCCATGGTTTTCATAATTTAGATAATACCATTTGTTGCTACCAAATCGAATAAAACAAACTAATAAGAATGCACCTGTATATAACAATCGTAACTCAAATACTCTACTAATTCACAATAGACTAGGCTAAGAGGTTTAATAGATAGGAATGATTTAATTAAAGTATTTAATTGTTTGTTGTAATACATCAGAATTTATATCAATAATTATTTGAGTTTATTCATTCATGTTTTAGTTAGGTTAGGACTCTTAGTTGTGTCCGAATATTAGAATTATGGGGCAGATGTTTTCCTTAGGGATCTCTCCAAGATATTTGGAATCTCCTCAAAGATAATTTATTGATTTTTTTATGTAGTTTAGTTGTTTACTTTTGTTCTATTTGGTTTTTCTTTATACTGTTCGTTTTATCTCATATAGTAAGTGAGGGCTCTTCATTCTATCATTATTGCACAACAATTTCTAGCCCATTTCTTATTGAATGGTTACAGGTCAGAGAAAAAACTAGAAGAAACTGAGTTAAGGAGGTGAGTGATGGATGGGTGAGGGTGCTGATGTTGTTTCATTTTTGATAATGATAAGTGGTTTTTCACTTTCATTGTTTGTGGGTTTACAGGACTTTTAACTAATAAAATATGAGTTTCTGCACAAATAGGTGTTAGATTGGACTTCAACTTTAACGATGAGTTATTTAATTAGACATACATTATTGAGTTTCTTTTTTTTTTTTTCTTTTAAATCCTAACAAAAGATACATATAAAAAATCTGGGTTACAGGTGTAGCCCCTTGTATAAATGTGAATATGCCCCCGATAGCAATGCAACAAATCTTATGTAAAAACAAAGTCAAGAACAAATGTCAAACTATAAGAGTAACCATATGTAAACTGAGTGATAGGCAAGGGACAGAAAGTGTTATTTATGAAAACAATGCATTATAAAAGTCACTTCATGGTAAGTTATGCATGCTATCTTGCATGTTCAAGATTGATTTAGGAAATAGCTTTAGGACTCAATTTTATATAGACTTGATTTTTGAGTTCTGCAAAGGTATGAGAGGTCCAACAGATGATCTCTGACTGGTTCAATAGATCAGACATACCTCTAGAGTAAGAAGGACACTATACCCAACCCTGAGAAGGAGCATGAAGACAAACAAAGAGAAAACTACGAGCTGAGGGGTCAGTAGGCTGAAACATATCACGAAAATCATGATATCACCAATCATTGTACAGAATCAAAAACAAACCTACATCACCAGAGCTATGTAGAGTGCTTTCATGATTTTTTTTTATCACATAGAATCCTTCAGAACAATTAAACAATAATAACTGTGAAGCAAAAAGAACCTTAAGAATGTTCAGATTATTTACCATTGTAATTCAGACAGATGATAATTTGGAACACAAGCATACCTCATGTTCATTGACCCAAACTGTATGAGCTGCTAGTAAATTATTCTGGAGAAGCTTGATTTTCTCAAGATATGTAACAGTCCCATGATCAACTCCTTTTCTTTCCACCACAAGCTGGTTCTCATAAGGTATCTCTGCCACATGCTAGGTTTTGAAATATCAATTATAACAGAAAATCATTACCAAGGATGAAATTTTAATTATGCATTAAACATGCTCCAACTTAATTTGATTGTAAAGATAGTCTTGTACATCTAACTGTATATTCTTTTTCTTTTGTTCATCATCAGAATCTTTGCAGGCGCTGAAAGAACAACATTGAAGAATAAAGAGGTGACATGTACAAAATGCAAACAAATGAATAAGATACTGGAGAATGCTCGGTGAACTTACCATATGAATTCCTGTATTCAGTTCTTTAGCCACATCCCTTGTTTCTGTAAGTAGACGTTCAGTTGAATTCATTACTTGCCTTAAACCAAACCATATTCTGATGCGTCCATCAGCAGTATTATGATGCTTCTTATGTAGATCTCTCTGCATCTGCCCTCGAAATAAGACAAAATTAGAAGTCACATTGGCATTTTAATATATAATTTCACCTCTTTATGGTGTTATATCATTTCATCAAAATGATAAGCAGTGCACACAGTTGGAGTAAAAAAAATCAGTGGTTCAGTAATACCTGGATTTTAAAGGGTTTAAATGGATTAGCAAAGCCCGTACAAGCAATCCGGTATAAAGCATAAAGAGTTTTTCTCGTAACAAATAACAGCTAAAAATCAAAACCATCCTCAAACCACCAGATCCAGCTCCTCCCAGATCATACTCTCGGCATCGGATTCGTCATCAACTGGGACCTCTTTGTCAACTAGGTCCTCCTCGGGATCCTCTTCAGCGTCCTCATTCTTCTGGATCCTCTTTTGGATCTTAGTATGGGTCTTCTTCCACCTCTATCTCAACAAGTGGCAAAACATCTAACTCCATCTCAAGTGGTTACTTAGGCTCTACATTCATGGTCTACTCGGGTTCCGGCTCGGAATCTGTTTCTAGCTCCTCAATGGGACCCTTTGGGGACTAGCGGCCTTCTCAGGGCTGGGAGGAACTTACATCAAGAAGTATGGGCTAAGGAACTCAAAGAAATCGTACCCATGGCACCATTGATACATGGAAAACACTCTCACCCGCTGCTTGGGTGTAGCTCATGCTTACAACCTTCACCTTCCTGTGTGAATTGTAAGTGCCATCTGCACATAGTAGGTAATCACAGCAAGCCACAACTGGTAGTGCGCAATAACAATCTCATCTATACAACTCGTAGTTCTAGCGAAAATGGTGGTGCCTGACTAAACTAACCCATTGTTCTACGGTAGTCTGAGTCATCCAACGCGGATAGGTGCGACCATAGAGTTACGCTACCAATCGTGGTGGTTTGAAGTGTCGAATAACATTGGATGCTATAATTGGAACTATTCAAATGAGAGAATTTCCTCGCATGTGGCTAGTACATGCTTCTCCAAGCATCATCGAGTCATCACGACTACTCGGATCAAGCTCGATATCTGCCTCGAGCTCCTCAATGGAGATCCTCTCCTTGCATTTCTATGACTACCAAGACTAGGCGAAAGTCAACCTCTACTTCAACTCTTGGAAACTTGTCTCACAGTGCTTCATCCATGCAAACGCCAGTATGGCTATCTTTGATAATCCTTCAACGAATCACTGATAATATCATGGCAATCCTAAGAAACTTCGAATCTTATTCCATGTGGTAAGGATCGTCCATTCACTTGCGATCTATATCGATGCAAGATTAACTTTTATGTCCTCGGTTGATACAATGTGTCCAAGAAAAATCACTAGTTTGAGTCAAAACTCTAATTTGCTGAACTTTGCTTCTAGTTACTTGGCTCTCAAGGTCTTGAGAATTATCCTCAGGTGGTCCTTATGATCCTGTTCTCCATTTGAGTAGACGAGTATAGCATCTACGAACACTAGGACAAATGTCCAAATAGAATTCAAACACCCCATCAAGTCTATGAAAACTAGTTGTGCATTCGTAAGCCCAAATGGCATCACCACAAACTAGTATTGACATTATCTAGTTTTGAAAGTAGTTTTAGGTATGTCCTCACTTTGGATCTTCAATTGGTGGTATTCTGGTTTGAGATCGATCTTCGAGGAAACACTGAAACCCTTAATTGGTCAAAAAGATCATCAATTTTTCGGAGTGGGTACTTGTTCAACATGACCTTACATCTACATCAAACCATCCTTCTTATTGACAAACAACACCAGTGCCCCCATGGGGATTTGCTAGGTTGGATAAAACCTATTCTAGCAATTATTGCAGTTGCATCTTCAACTCTTGTAATCCTTAGGTGCCATTATGTATGGTGCTTTGGACATCGACGTCGCTCCTGACTCGAAGTCTATTGTAACCTCTAGTTGGAGAACTGGGAGTAACCCTGGCAATTCATTTGGAAACATGTCAGGAAACTCTCGGACTATTGACATGTCTTCAATCTTTTCTCGTATGTCTCTTCTCCATTTGGGTATACTACATAGGTCCGGTTTCCTTCCTTCTCAACTAACTCCTAGCTTGTAGAACACATATAATGGGGATTTTTCTCCCTTTTGCCAATTCCGTAGAAGCTTCTGGCTTCGATTCTTGGCCTTTGAAAGGAGATTCTTCTCTTGTTGCATCAAACTGTAACGTGGTTCTCAACCAACCAATCCATTTATTATTTATTGATATTTATGTTATTTAAGTTAGCGGATTGTAAATCTTGTCTGGTATGCAAACATCTTAGTATTCAAGCTTCTTTATTTATGTATCTGTTTCCATGATTAAAGTGTCAAATTTTCGTGAGGACCTTCGGGTTTGGTCCATTTGGATTTCTACCGGGGTTCTTATTTTGTGAAGTGTTCGTTCAAGTTCTTGTTCTCTACTTTCATGCTGCTTGCATCATAATGTCAAAATGACTAACACACATTATTAATTTAAATTATTCCCGCGACCACTCAAACAGGACTCGTGCAATATCAAAATGCAGAAACCTGAATGCATTCATCAGCGGTCCTTTTGGCCCATGATGCTGGCAGTCCCTCCCCATCATCCATCACAGATTGTGTCAGACATGCACGTATTCCCAAAAGTTCAACTGCTCTAGCCATCCCGGAAACATGCTGCCCTCCTGCCTCAGCGAAGCATGTGACCTGTTACATCAACAAAAGAACTCTAATGGTTGGTTGATATTACCAAGATAAATCCTGTAAAACACTATTACACCCGTTGAAGTGAAGTGTATCATGAAAACAACTGCAGTGGTGTGCTTACACCCGAGTGAATCAGCTCAATTCCACAAAGTAAGGTGGAGATATAAGAATCCTCCTCTGTCATGTTGGACTCATACGGCCAAATGCGGTCATGAAGCCATGTTAGCAAGTCAACATCGTCGGCTATCCCTCTAGCTAGTTGTTGTGACGTGTGAACATGTGTGTTTATCAGACCTAAATAAACCAAGACATCCAAATCCAAATCATTATTAAAAGTTAATACTCACACACACACAAAAACAAGTCGAACATTCCTCTTCCTTTATCCACAAATAGAGTTTTGCAATAATCTAAAATTAAAAGGATATTGTGCCATACATAACATCTAATTCACTATCAAAATGTCAATTAGGAATTAGAACTCACACCGTTTTCATTCTAGAATAAATTTCAAATGTGGGAATTGAACTTCTCGTATGTCAAATACAGTTTTTAAGAATATAAATGTGATCAAATAAATGTATGCAGAAAATGAATACCTGGCAGCAAAAAGTGGCCGCGGAGGTTGACGAGTTGGGGCGAAAGGGACGAGAACTGGGAAATAATATCCTGCGACTGTCCAATAGCTACAATGGCGTCGCCCTCAACAGCAACGGCGCCGTTTCGGAACACGCGATTCTGAGAATCCATGGTGACGATGAAAGCATCGTGGAGTATCAGAAAACAGCCTTCCATATCAACAATTCTTCTGTCAACGCTTCCAACTGAGGGAACTTTTCCCCCCTCTTCTTAAAGATTCCCCTTTTTCTCCAATTGTTTATGAAAAAATAAATCAGATCATGATTATTTGAACAACTCAATTTTGAAATTTGGTTTGATTGGGATGTTGACATATTAAATTGTTAGTTTATATCTTAAATTGCAGTTCTCCGTCTAGAATTTTAAATTTTAAGTAGTACTTGTATATAAGTAAAACTTGAATCATATTATGTCCGTGACTAAAGGCGCAAGTTGTTAAGGCTCCAATAAATCATAAATTCGAATTATGTTGGGATATTTTGAAAGAATTTAAAATATATTGTGTACAATAAAAAACTCACGTCATATTCAATCGCTCAAAAAAAAGCTTGCATCATATTAATTGTTAAATTTTGGATAATTTTATTTGAAACCCTATTTTATTCTATACTCCGACTTGAAAGAAATTGAAGAAAATTATGCTTTTATTCAATTAATATATATTGATTCTTCGTATTCTTGGACAATGAAATCAACGTTTCATGTGAATAATTGGACTAATGAATGTGGATAAGGGTGATTTCGTTGAAGGGATTATGAAGACATAGAAGAAATCAAGCAAGCGTGAACAGATATCTCATTTTTTATTTTTCTGGATTTTCTTTTCTGATTTTATTGATCTTTTTTTTTTTTTTTCAATTTGGACTAGACGTTGTGATGACTGTCTTTTTGGAATAATGTTGGGGACAAGTTGAATACGAGATTTTGGTTTGCTAAAAATAATAATAATAAAACGAAATTTTGGTGTGATTTTTTTCAGTTTTTTTTTTTTTTTAATGAACATCCATTGACTGTTGAATTCTCAACTTTTATTCACGATTTCATGAAAAGTCCCAAAGCATAATCCCTTGAGTTCTGAATTATGCAATTCAAATCTATTTGAAGGCACATCGGCTCGAAGCTACACTATCCGAAGCTACGGGATCGAGCTCGAACTGGTCGAAGACTGCCACATCACGCGGAAGTTATGAACGCTCGCCTTAAACCCACGATGGGAACGTGGAGATTGTTACTATCTTAGGATAATTACTCTTAAACCGCTAACATCTTGCTGTATTTATAGTGCCTGAGATCTATTGTGAAGGCTAATGCCAAGCATTCAATAAAAGGCATATTTACTTGCATAATCTCGGGGAGTTATCTATTTTTCTTTCATCTTTATTTCTGTTCAAGAAGTTCCGATTATTATCTACGTAAAATTTTAACCACAACCATTGGCGCCGTCTGTTGGAATCCTCTGAAAGAAAAATGGCAAACAATACAACCCCCTCACCTGTCACTTGGAACAATATCGATGCCGTGGTGAACTCGAGAATAGTATAAATCAATGGCGAACACCAAGAAAGGATGTTAGCGCTAGAAAAGGAGAATCAACGACTTAAGGCGGTCATTCAATCCCTATTAAGGTCCGCATAAGGAGAACCGTCCAAGACAAAAAGGAAAATGAAGTAAAGGATGCCACCTAATTTCGACCAAACTGGCGACTTCCCGGTCCGATTTGGGAGGAGACCTCGACGCAGAACACAACCCCCGGGACGGATAGGAGACCTCGTTGTCTTCATCGCCGAGTCGCTCCAGTGGGAGTGATAGCCACGAGTCACCTTCTAGGGGGCTAAAGTTCATCACTGCAAACCATCAATACCAGCTGATGGCAATTAGATGGTCCTAGCCATGAGAACCCGAGAAGAGATTCCTTCCCAAAATATTCAAGACATTCTCGACCAGAGGCTTCGGGAGTTTGAGGAACAGATTGCCAAATCCACCGGATCGGCATCCCACACAAAACTTATCACCCGTGATAGCTTCGTGGATATGCCATTCACTAAAGAATTGGACTAGATCAAGCTTTCCCCCGATGTTTGCAACACCACAAATGGCACAGTACGACGGAACAACCGACCCAGACCAACATATCGAGCTCTATAAACAACATATGCTCGTGCTGAGCGTACTACTCCAGATGAAAGAATCTTGCAGGTGCAAAGGCTTTAGAGCAACGCTAGCTGGACCCGCACTCCAGTGGTTCATACATCTCCGCAAGGGAACTATTGATTCATTTGCCAAGTTGCATCGAAAATTTGATAATCACTTCACTAGCAGTAAAGTCAGTGAAAAGAGGCCAGACGACTTATACACAATTGTTCAAGGTCCGAAGGAAACTCTCCAGTTACATGAAAAGATTTAATCGAAAAAAATTGGACTACCATTCTGCCTGGAAGAGATCCATATCTTAGCATTTCAGAAAGGACTCAGAAATGATTTTGACTCGTATAAAGAGTTAACCAAAAATCATGTGCCTTAACCAAAAATCATGTGCCTCCATGGAGAACGTCATTGCCTTGGCACACTCACAAGTAAAATGGGAAGAGGACGATGCATATCTCGAAGCACAAAAGCTGACACTACGAGAAGAAAAGAGGGTAGAGAAGCTTAGGAATCGAGACGTCCCTAAAAGGGTCAGTAGAATCGAGAGGCTTTGAACAAAGGGAGAGGTCAAACTCTCCATATATGCGGGAGGAATTAAGATGATGATGGTATCTCAGGTAGTTGATGCTCCATCCTCCAACAACATAATCGTGGGTCAGCATTAAATGCATGCAATGAAGGCCATCCAGTCCACCTACCACGAAGTAATCAAATTCCCTACACCTTGGGGAACCCAGTCAATTCGAGAAGAGCAAGAGCTAGCTCAGAGCTGCTATGTGACTGACTTGAAGGAGTCAGGAGAGCCCGCCAAAAAGGTACAACAGGCTGAGGAGCTCGAAGAGGTAAGCATCAACCCTGAGCACTCCGAAAGAAAAACGTTTATAGGGACGGAGCTCGAAGTCGAACACAGAGTCGAGCTCATTTGGTTTCTCAGCAAGAGGTGGTCAACTTTTGCCTGGTCTCATGCTGACATGACTGGGTTTGATCCATCCGTAATTACGCACAACTTAAACATAGACCTCATTCATGACAAACCGAGACATCTACAGCTACCGAGTGATGCCATTTGGCCTAAAGAATGCGGGATCTACATATCAAAGACTAGTGAACCACATGTTCAAGGATGGCATTGTGAAATTCATGAAAGTATATGTAGACGGCATGCTGGTGAAATCCAAGGAAGCAAGGGACCATCTTAAACACCTAGGAGCGACGTTTGATATTTTAGATAAATTTAACATGAAGCTAAACCCAACAAAGTGTTTCTTCAGCGTCTCTTTTGGAAAATTCTGGGAATATCTAGTTATGAGACGAGGTATTGAAGCAGACCCTCTGCAGATAAAGAACTTGAAGGCATCAAACCTCCCACCTCGGTTAAAGAGGTATAAAGGCTTACTGGAAAATTAGTGGCCCTAAGCAGGTTCATCTCGAGATACTCGAAAGAAAACACAACCATTCTTCACTAGTGATAAAGAAGGGTACACAATTTAAGTGGATGGACAAATCCACCAAAGCATTAGAAGAACTAAAGGAATACATGAGGAGTTCACCGCTGATGTTGAAGTCGTAACCAGGAGAACAACTTCTCCTATACTTGTCGGTGTCAGACCAGGCACTAGTAGTTGTGCTGGTAAAAGAAGAGGAAGGCTTGCAACATCCTATCTACTATGTCAGCAAATCTTTACTTGACACCGATACCCGATACACCACCCTCGAGAAATTGGTGCTGACGCTAGTCGTTTCATCTCGAAAATTAAGACTTTTTTGAAGCCCATCCCGTTAAAGTGGTCATCTCGTACCCGCTCCGATATGTCTCTCAAAACCTGACCCCACAGGATGGCTTATGAAGTGGGCTATGGAGTGGCTTCGGTCGACATACTAATAGTACCATTATATGCATGTATTTTGGGTAGTTTTTATGTGCTTTTAATAATAAAAAAGCATGCAAATTCATGTTACGATCAGCTTGTTTTTCATTTCTTGATGATATTATGCTTGTTTGAGTTGTTTTCAAGGATTTAATGAAATACAAGCAAAAGTGAATGGAAAATAAGCAATTCAATCATTGTGCTGCAAAGTACGTCCACTAAAATGACTCCAACTCCTAGTACACTTCGATTTTGGACTATTAATGGATATGGATGGAAAGATCCCTCGATTAGCTTTCCAACTCAACCTGAATCACCCAAATCAAAGTTTGGACGCAAAAGATAGAGCTAAATCTTTGAAGTTGCACAGAGCTAAAATTCTTTACGCATTTTCTACGGAAAATCCGCGAATTCGCCTGGAAAAGCCCCGTCCCCAACTTATGAGATCTATATGTATCCTCAATTGCCACGAAATTTAGGAGTTCTCCATCATATTTTATTATGCTTTTACATTTTAAACAAGGACAACCGCATCAAGATTAGATCTTTGCCTAGAGCTCATATGGAGGAGAGAAGATTCAAGATTTGAAGATTACGGTGCTTTTGTAATCTTTATGTTAGGCTAGATGTTGATGTGTTCTAGAGCTGGTGGTTTGTATATTGGATTTCAGTTTTGATCTTTCTCATATTTTCTTAATCTTGTTTTAAATGTTTGCTTTATTGTCTGGGCAAAATTTTTGCATGATCTGATGAGTTAATCCTAATCGAGAGAGGAAGATTAATTCATGATCTGGATTAAGGAACACAATAATTCAATAAAATCGAGAGATTTGAAATTATTTGTGAGGACAATAAATCCTAGGTTCTTTTTGGAGTTGCATGTTAGTGATTTGATCGAGATATATGTCTTAACTTGTAATCTACGGTTTGTCCGCTTCGAGAAAAGGTTTAAACTTGCTTTTCTGATTGTTTTATATGAGAAGATACTTGTTAACTGATTTTCATTATTTCTCTATTATTTGCATGAACCATTGAAATCTTTCCTTGGAACATGTTTATTATTACTTGTTTTTATTTTGTTTAAATTGTCTAGTTGTTTTAGTTAATAAAAAATCATTTAATTTGTAAGTATAAATAGTATTGACGATATTTTTTGATACTTAATTGATTTTGTTTGTCAGTCTGCGGGATACGACCTTGCTCACCAATATATGCAATTACACCGTACACTTGCGGAGTAGTTAAATATTTTAGCGGTCACATACGAACCTCGGATGGCTATCAAGTCCCAAATACTTGCAAATTTCGTAGCCGAGTTTTCCACAGACTTCTGTTTGAAGCCGGGAGAGAAATAACCAGAGTTGAAGACAACCCCATAGGGTCTTGGATACTAATGTGGATGGTGCAAGCAGCCTCAATCGAAGTGGGGCTGGAGTTGTACTCACTAGCCCGTCCGGAACAATCATTGGGATAGTCGTCAAGTTCTGCTTCAAAACTACGAATAATGAAGCAGAGTACGAAGCCTTGTGCATAGGATTAAAACTGGCACATGAACTTAAAGCTCAGGTTCAGAAGGTGAAGAGTGACTCGCAAGAGGTATTGAACCATTTCAATGGAGGGTTCCGAGTGAAAGAGCATCAAATTGAACTTTACCTGCAGTTGGTTAAGAGCAAAGCATCACAGTTCGAAAGAATCGAGGTTGAACCCATGCTCGAGGAAGAAAACATGCACGCGGACTCCTTAGCAGGCTCAACTCAGCAGTACTGGGAAATGTACCCCGGTCCATCCCATTACTAAAGGCAAAATGGCCTGCTCATCGGACCGCCAACCAAACCACGAAAGTGAATATGCTCTCGAATAATATGTCGTGGATGATGCCAATCTGCAACTATCTTAAGAGCGGCATATTACCCGATGAGAAGTATGAGGCGCTCCAGGTCGAAAGAAGGATTGCACAGTTTCTCTTGATCGATGAAAGGCTCTACAATAAATCTTATGAGGGTCCATACCTTCGGTCCTTGGAGGTCGACGAGGAAAAGTGGATCCTCCTTGATTTACACGAAGGGCAGTGTAGAAGCCACTCATGTAATGCCCCTAGTTATTTTTTTATATATAAATTAACCTCATAATAATAATTATAAGATTTATTAATCATGAATTATTATTGCATTCGAGAAATCAAAATCTAAAAATTATAGATAGACTAAATGGTGGAATAAAAATCAAAATTTTGGCTCTAATTATATATTTGCATAGTGATGTGTAATATTCATGAAATAAAGCTTAGTACATTATGTGATGATGTGGAGCCTAGTTGGCATTTAAAGTACATGAGATATCAGTATGTTATTTTATGTGATTTAATCATATAAAATAATGAGTCATTATTCTTATTATTTTATGAATTTGAGCATGTTAAATATATTCAATATTAGGATCATTTTAACCCTTATAAAATAAAAATTTTCTTGGGCTCAATATTATACATCAATTTTTATGAATTCATTGTAATTATTCAAGTTTAATATAAGGTATTTTCAATTTAATAAATACACATATATAGCCACTCCAAGTAAGAACATCTACTCTTACATCTAAGTATACCTTGCACACCAACTATTCCACCTCATCAATTAAATATAAGTTTTTAATTATAAGGTCTCATTATTCCTTGTAATTTTATCCCATGATATTTGAATTTTGCATGGGAATTTGATTTGTACTATTTTTACCAATATATAAGGAAAATGTACAAATAATTTCCCTTCATTCATCCAACACTTCACATATCATTTCTCAACCTTGTCTTGTACTTGAAATGAAGAGGAAAAATAGATTAAATATTATTCTAAGCAATTGTCACACACATTGTCA
>AYJT01032244.1:0-10395 GCA_001278415.1 Ocimum tenuiflorum | reverse complement strand
AAAAAAAAAAACATATGTTCCATGTATGTACAGGCCTTTTTAACAAAATTTAATTTCAAATAATTATTTTAACAATTAATTCAGATATTATAAACTATGGATGAGATTAGTGAAACTCTAGCTAATTGGTATGTTATAAACTCAACTGGGACGAGTAAGCCATAATTCGAATGTAATAAACCCTAAGAGTATTATCAATCCAAGACTTTCCATATAGAAAATATTTATTCTTTTCATGTTTTTTACAAGATATATGGACATAATGTACCTTAAATTAAACTGAATGGAAAAAAAAATTCACCTTTTTATCCTTTAGCATACCTAAGCAGGATTTTAGAACGAGTTAAACTACCTAATACAAGATTCTATAAACAAACTACATCTTCAAGAAAGAATAAACAAAAGCACATATATAAATTCGTCACTTGTTCTCATAGGCTTTAAGGCCAAATGTAGGAAAGTTGGAGAATCCACATGATTCAGCTGCAGTGAAAAACCATTGGAAGAAACCCCACAAGAAGCTGAAAGTGAAGTACTTCCCCAAAGTTCTAACTTGTTTCCTAGAATGAAGAAGCATGCAACAATACATAAATACAGTAATAAGTGTGTGAAAATAAAACACTAGTGATGGTGACTAATGTGTGAAAATAAAACACTAGTGATGGTGACTAACTTAGCTAGCTTGGCTCCTTGAGGAGTGTGAAAGCTATTGATCAAATGAGCAGTTGCAGAGCCACTCGGATAGACCAGTTTAAGATCGATGATCATAATCTGAAGCATTAACACAATTATGCATATATGGTTTGTTATGGTGAGGAAAGATCTAGAAGATTCTAGAAAGCATAATAAGTGGGAAATTCTATGATGTCTATGTAGGTCCTATCCACGTCTCATATGGGAGTAGACAGGCTTACTCATTTGGCATAGAAATTCCGATAGTAAATACCTTGCGGAGGGGGAAAACGGAGAAGAGGCCCAAAAAGCTGACAACGAAGAGGAAGCCAATCATCCATGAGAGGGCAGGATTCTTGATGTTTTGAGGGTCGTTAGCTTCACTGGTTTGCTTGGCCACTACTTCGCTCATACCAAGTAGGTAACTTCCAAATCCACCTGTGCAATAAATTAACAAATTTGTTCTTACATTGATTTTGCTTGCCCTAAGGAATCACTCTCCATATTTTTATATATTAACTAGATACAGTTAAATTTAGGTGCAATGCATGTCCAACTTTTGTTGGTATTGATGGAATTGTAGAAAATATAAGTTTTATATAGTTTAAATCATTTATTTATATAAGAACTGTTGTAACACGACCTTTGTTGATTTAAATTTAAAAAAAAAAATTAATAGATTCAATAAATCATACAATTAATCTTTATTTTATCTTGACAAGTAGTACAGAGATTTGAACAAATGATATTAAAACAAATTTAATATAAATTATATTATAATTAAATGTGTATATATAAGTATAAATCTTGCGAATAATATAAAAATAAATTATATTATAAAAATATAAATAGTTACCGGTGAAAATAAATATAAGTTTCTATATATAAGTACAAGTCTGTGGATACATCATTATTATTATTTGGATGAAATATTTATTAAAAATAAATATTTTAAAAGAATAAAATACATTTATAAAAAGGTATAGATAATCATGTTATTTTTCACATTAATCACTGAGTTGGTGAATGTGTGTGTAATTTATGATTAAAAAATAAATAAATGACGAAAAAGGTTTCGACCAGCGAAATCAATCATTAATGAAGAACAAGATGCGTCAAAAGTTGAAAATCATTAGAATGCCGTCATTAAATTGAAATCACACCATTACCTTTTAGTAATTTTATTGTTATTTATATTTAGCCTATATTCAAATCAATATTTCTTGGAGCTAAATTGAAATATGAAATTCTGCCAGTCCTTTTTGGACACGAAAGATTATCTGTTTAAAATTATGATGGTTGATAGAAAAATTAAAAATAATGGCATTCGAAAATTAAAAAAGAAATATTGCCAGTCCCAGTAGTTCCATCGTCTTGAAATCCAACCTTGAGAATCAACTATGGTTGTTAGATCCATTATAGAACAATGTCGAGCTATGTAAAAGGGAATAGTCATTGTCGTGATTAACGGAACAGAATCGTCATATTGTCAAATGCTGCGCATGGTTGAATTATATTCGTATTAATTCAAGATTCAATCAACAAAAACATTCGTCGTGGACTAGATTTACACCACCGTGCGGACAGTTTTTTGTTATTTTCATATATCTTTTATGTATAATTCTCACAGCAATCATTGAATTTAATAAATTTTCAGTATCCAAAAAGGATAGATAGAGGTTAGATTTAATAAATTCTAACCTCTATCCTTTTGCATACTCAAAATTTATTGAATTCAATGATTGATACAATTTTCGTCAATGAATTTAATTTAGACTCTATACAATTTTCATATAAAAATAGTTTTAGTTAGATTTAATAATCACAAAATACATAATTTGATGCTTTAAAATTTTCACCTCAAACTTTTACTTGTTTTTTGTCATCACATTAAGATCTACTCAGATTTCAGTTACAAGACGGATTAAATTTAATGGGTTTAAAATAGTTCCGAGTATAGAAAAACTTACGTTAAATTTGAAAGTATTATAAAATTAGTTTTCTTTATATTTAACTATGATCGTCCAAAATCGCAACCACATAACAAAACTTGTGAGTGCAAAAACAATTACCAGAAAAAATTAATTCAACAGAAACTGACCGCTGAAAGCGACGCTGACGCTGGCGACGACGCAGGTCTGAATCACAGTATTCTCCTGCCTGGTGAAGGCCTGCTTGAGGAATCCAGATTGTTCCAGAAGCTTCGTCCACATCTTGACGAAGAAGTATCCAAGCAGGCCGGCGGAGACGCTGAAGGAGGGGGCGATTCCGGTGGTGAGATTCAGCTTTATGACGATCACCGTCATCAAAATGCTGAGCATGAAGCTCGCCAACAAAGCCCTCACCGTCACCTGCCTCTGCCACGCTGGCACCTCCGTGCTCTCGAAGATCTTCTCCACCGATTCATCGCCGCCCTGCGCCGCCACCAGGCTCCTCACGTCGTCTTCCTCGGCTATGCTGGGCGACCGATCCATGGATTTTCGATCGCTTTTTTTCGAGCTTTTTAGTGGGGTGCTGTCGCTTATATAGGCGGGGTGGCGTGTATTTTGTGTGTGTAACTGATTTTATTTAATTAATCAACAGCTTTTGTTTTCACTTTTGAAAGTTGGAAATTATACCGTGGCATGATATTTTAATGTTTATATATGCCATCCCAAAAAAAAATCATGCAATTTTCGTCTGTAATTTAAAAAGTTCAAATTCTCAATTACACAAAAAGATTCCTTATTGCATGCACAGGGGAGTGTGCACTACAAGGGAGACTCAACCACAAAATTGTAAATAAAAAAAGAGAAATAGTATGATAAATTATTTAAAAAATTTTAATAATATTTCGAATAGTTTGTCTTGGGGATTTGGCCATTTATTATAGGGTCTAAAGATTAAGATTATGCTTTGAATTTGTATGTAATTTTTCCATATAACTTTTGAAACGATGCAAATTATGTATGAATATTTTCACTTTTTTGCAATTTTTTATCCCAACTTTGTCAGTTCAAATGAAATATTTTAGTGATAGTTATTATTAAAAGATGAAAACCTAATCAATATATATTAACAAAATAATATAATTGAATGTTAGCCTGATAATGAAATTTCTCGACTTTAATAATGAATGTATAACAAAGAACAAAAAGAAATTGCTATAAATAATTAATTCTCTAATTGAGTACAATCTAGGGAAAAGTCGATTTCTAATACTATTGTTTAGTTAATAATTTATATAATCAGAATTGATGATTCTCATCCGAAATATTCGAAATGTTTAAATTGCATCAAAAGACATATTAAAATTTCCACATTATGTAAAAACTTTTGAAATATCTATCTGTAGATTGAAATAATACCCCCAAGCTCCTCTTCAAAAATATTTAAATATAAAAAATAAAATATAACCTAATTTTTTACATGATAAATATTATGTTCTAAAAGTTATATAAAAATTATAACAATTAATAAATTTATTATTTATTAATAATAATGTTTATATGTAGTGTATTATATTGTTCGGGTAACAAATTAGTTGCGTGAAAATTATAAAAGTGAATAATATTGTATTGTTTCCTATAATTAACACTAAATGTTCTGTTACATCTTTTTTGTCGTCGTTATTTTATTATTTGGGGTATTGAATTCTGTACAGTAATATTAAAGTAAATTATATATATATGCATTGAGTAATATTTATATTTAATATCATACGAAAGTAAAAGAACTGATTTTTGCAAGGGGATTGCCTCAATGCGATCAGTGCATATTCAAAAGTCACTTTTTACCATATTTTAGGGTAAAAATCAATTCCTAGAGAACGCGTGTGTAAATTGAAAAGTTTGATCCCACGCTTTGATTTTATATGGAGACTTATAGACATGGGGTGATCAAAATAAAACTATGACCCGAAACCGAATTGAAGGGTTTTTAGGATTTTTAATTTGATCGAAAATTTATTTTGAGTCCGATTTAGTTGAAATGTATTAAGCAAATTAGGTTTCAGTTCCGTTCCAAAATTAAATTTTATTTTTATTTTTTATTATTAATAGTATCAAATCTGATGTTACTTTAAAATTATAAATAATATATACGAAAACAAATTTTCATCCAGAAATTTTTTTACTTTTTTATGTTCGAGTTTCAATAGAAAAAGCCAAGTGACGATGCCATTTTGATTTAATTTTGTTTACTGATCTATCTATATTCTAGCTAATTTGTATGCGCGCGCAATATATAATAATACATTTTTTTATCCATCTTTTAATTAGAAACCACCCATCAATTATCTTTTCACCAATTTCATTTTCGTTTGACATTGATTTATTTACTAATTTATTTTAAACTGCCAAGCATGATTTGTATTTTATCATTTAATTTTAATTCAGTTTGTAATCAAACTTCTACTTACGCAGGTCTTCTGTTTTTTAATCCTTCTTTTACTTTTTTTTTAATAATTTCAGATATGTAGTTGAGTATATCTATAGATAATAATTTATAGTACAACTAATTATATATAATATTGGTGGGTAAAAAATAACTATATTTTGGACAAAAACTAAAATATTTATAGTATTGTTAATAATATTTTAACTGATTAATGGAAATTCTATCTTCACCACCATCTAATTAATTAGATACTTTGGACTTCTCAAAAGAAAGAAAATAGATACCTTGGACTTTGGAAGTTTGACCCATCAATTAAAACTAATTTTTTGAAAAAACGAAGAAGCAAATAAGTTGCGTTGATAATTTAATTTTGTAGGCCCCACCATTTTCTTTCCATCAACCACTGTTATGGGCAAAAATTGGGGCGAATCCATGTCGGCTCAGGTTACTATCTATCTCTCTTACATGAATGGACCTCACACATATCCATCTAAAAAGAGGCCATAGTGCTCACTAAGGTGGCATAAAATTTTTTTAATAGAGAATTATTTTTTATTTGACTAAAAAATATGCATTAAATGTATATCAAGATAGATGGATAAAAAATATTCTAATTATTATGTGAGAGGACACAAAGTTGATTTTAATACTGTGAAATCAAATTAATTTAATTTTTATATTATTATAACCTTCTCATTTAAATCCAAATTAGACAATTAATGTATCAAACCAAAAAACTCTTTGCATTTTCTTATATTTAGTACATCATGATCATATTTATTTTTAAAAAAACACGAACAAAAATAAAAAAATATTTTATCTGAGATCTAATTAATCATTACATCTCAAAATTAGGATTTATTAGTCTCATTTCGCATTTTTCTGTAATATATCAAGTAGACTTTTACATTTCCATTAGATGTTATATATTTTGTATATAATTAAGATTAATTTTAAAGATTTGTATGCAAATAAAGTATAAATATTTTGTATTTGTTTATATTTATATTTTTTTATGTAAAAACTGAATTATCGATATATTAAATAAAAAAGTAAAAGAATTTTTTATTTAATATAGATTTATAAATTAAAAATAAAATAATTATAATTATCTAAAATTTAAAGTAATTTTAATGACATAAATTATTTGTTACAAAATACATTGAATATGGACCATACTTCCAACTAATTTAGACATTCCAATAGAAAATTGTCATGATTGTAATTCTTTGCCCTTTGTTCTTCCAAATCTGCCCCCACTGTGCAATTCTTTTGTCTTTAATATTTTTTGGCAAATTTCTTTTGTCTTTACGTTGACAGTTGACACCCATTGTGCAATTGTAGTAAATATCATTATGCTCGAAATGTAGTTGGTGCTCGTCTAATTCTTTTCAAATTTAAAATATAAATGATTATGAACAAAGATGCAAAAACTAAAATAATTATCAAATACGATTATTTTACCTTTTTAGCCACGTAAAATTTTCCTAAAAGATAAATAAACCAACACTCCTTAAGCAGTTAACTCGACACGTTGAACTAATTTTTCACCAAGTTCACTACTTTTGGACGTGGATACTACTTTTGGACGTGGATACGTAATGAACTGTTTAAAATATTAATTATTTTTTCTAGATATGCATAAAATTAAAACATTCAAAATCAATATTCAAAAAAATATTAATTAAAATATATAATATGTAACACAAAATATAATATAATAGTATAACGGACTCCGCAACCTAATTCAGGTTGGGATCTGGTTAGCTAGGGTTTTCATCATCATCATCGTCGTCGTCACCACCACTACCACATAATGCTGTAGCTGTATTGTATATGTACATAGGATAATATAACCCTATATTTCAACTCACATATGTTCAGGTGACCCATTAATGTATGGTCCATCCCAAGGCCATAGCAGGCTTAGGACTAGCAGCAGTCCCACTTTCATAAAATATATTTCGATATTTTGTATTTTTTTTTAACTCATTATGAATAATGCTAAATAAACAAAAATATAACAATTACTGTACAGGATTTCAACATTACTGCAGAGTGGGATTTACCAAAAACTGCATAGGAATTCCAGACAAGCAACATCACATATAATGAGCGATGCCGGAGGAGGCGAGTAAAAGGGTGGTTGAGAAACTCGGTCCACGTCTTGACGAAGAAGAATCCGAGCAGAGACGTTGAGCGAGCGAGCGAGGGGATGATTCCAGTCATCACTATGAACGTGAACAGCACTCCTAAAACCACAAACGCCCTCAACGTCCCACGACGCACCTCCTTGCTCTCGAATATCTTCTCCACCGCCGCCGTAAAATCCCTCTCGTCGTCGCGTTTCTTGAAGACCGATCCATCACTTTTAAATTAATGAGCTCTTAATCTGATAAATGAATAGATAGATGATAGTGGTGGGCGTGTGTGTATTTTCTTTTTCTTGTGCGTGTGTGATCAACACTCAAAGGACAGTCGACATTAATTGTGGAAATATTTGACAGTAGTCATTTGGATATTTGAAAAACAAAAATAGCCAAAATTATAAAAATATCCACAATTTAGTTAAATTTAAGCGAACTTCCTAATTTGCTTTTAAAATAGCTGAAAGTGTTACAACACAAATTTTCATGCGATTCCAATTATTGGTTTATGAATCATAGAGAAAATGACAATTCCTAACGATATATTTTTTCCTAACAAAAAAATCGTCTCAGTTACTAACCATATTCAATTTCCTAATCGTTTAATATGATTCACATTTTAAACAAATGAAAAGCAAAAATTAGAAATCCTAACCGGAATTATACAAAATTTCCTAATAAAAAATTTCATTTTCTGACCGTCAATTCCTTATATTTCCTAACCACTTTTTCAGTAAATTCAAAATTGTAACACTAAACACTTATATTTCCTAACTACTTTCTCAATAAATCCAAAATTGTGAGATTTTCTAACTTAAAAAATGAATATTTTTTTTTTTATTTCGGAAAAAATCGCATTTGCTGAGATTTCCTATCCTAAATATGCAAACTTTATTTGTTTTTAATTCGAGAAATGGAGTTTCCTTACCGGGATTTTGCGGAATTTCCTAACCATCAATTCCTTATATTTCCTAACTACTTGCTCAATAAATTGAAAATTGTAAGAAATTCTAACCTGAAAATGTTATTTTTAATTCAAAAAAATCCTAAATTTCATTTCCTAACTTTTACTTTGTTAAGCTTATTTTCAATTGAAAGAAGTTTATAAATTGGTGAAATTCGATAAAATTCAATGAAAAATTCAACCAATTAAAAATTTAACATTAACGAACAATTAAAAATGTCTAATCTGATTTCCGATATTTAAACAGCAATAAAACCAAAATGCTAAACTATCGAAATCGTAAACAGTATGATATAAAATTCCAATTGAATGTACCAAATTTGAATAAAATACATGAATTATCGGTGATTAAAATTCAAATTCCAAAATAAATATCGTTGTCAGTTTTGGGTTCTCTCGTGAAATTTCTTTTTTGTATGTGTTGTCGATCTGCATATGCTGCAGATTTTTGGAACTCAATTCCTGCTGGTAGAAGCTTTAGCACCAGACGGACAACGATTGTTTTTTGGGTGTCCTGCTTGACGAGTAACAATTGGAGGCAGCACAAAATGTGCCTCGTTTTTTGAGGAAACCTCTCATTCATTCCGTGGAGGCAATGGATTGACTGTCCCTGCATATATCGATTGCATCGTTGATGTTTTGTAGCAATAATGAACGTAGTCGTAAAAGTTGCATGAGAGCATGTAGAAGAAATATTTCTATTACGTAAAAGTATTGAAGAATTATGAATATTATTATGGAATTGGTTTATCGTATCGCGGTAGCTGTATGAGAGCATGGTATCAAATCCAAGTCAAATTCCCGACAGTTGCATTGAGAGTTCCCGAGGTGAACCATTCATGTTCATTTTCCGTCGTTGACTTTGAACTTTTGCTCAGAAATCTTGAAGATCGTATATGTCTTTGGTAGTTCGATTACGGGAGCTATTTTTGCGACTGCTTGTTCGGTAATGCGTGCTCTCCGGCGGAGTATCGCATGCATCGTGTATCGAACCACTTTTCAACGATGTGTCTGAAAGCTTTCAACATCGAGCACACAGGCAGACGCCTAGCATCTAGCATACAGGACTTGAAAACCTCAGTTGCATTGGATGTCATGAATTAGTAACATCTAACCCAACACTGAGATCTGGCCCACTGTTGAGGGTTAGCGGATATCAACTTGTCGAATGCTTCACGATTATATTCTGCGATTTATTCCATCATTTTCTTGTAGACAGCGTTGCGGTATGCATATGCAACTCTATGATACAGGTTGACAAAATTGCGGCACCGTGACTTGTCAACTTTTTCTATAAATGATAATAGCAGATTGTGTGTACCATATCTGGATACACATTTTTCATTGCATTGGCAATGCTTATATGTTGGTCTGAGACAATCAATAAATCATTTGTGCATCCGGAAGCTTGGCGCAGTCGAGCAAGAAACCAAGTCCATGACTCATCGTTTTCAATTGGACCAATGACGATGGAAAGCGGTACTACTTGTTCATTGTCATCCTTACTGGCAGCAACAAACAAATCACCTTTGTTTCGGCCTTTAAGGTGGGCAGTGTCCACTACAATGATAGGTATGAGGCATGTAGTGAAAGCAATACGGCATACTCCAAGTGCGAGGAAGCAATGCTTGAATCGACCGTCCGGGGCAATGTCTAAATCTGTCATGGATCCAGAATTAAATTTGTTGAGAACCTCTAGATATTTTGTAAGTATTTGAAAAGAATCAGCTTGCCTGCCGTAAATTAGAGATATTGTTGCATTTCTTGCTCGGAAAGCCACACTATAACTCGCTCGAATCAGAAAACTTTGCTGGAGCTCGACCATAATATTCTTCAGTTTGATGATTGAACCTTGACGGTGCAGCTTTCTTGCAAAATAAGCCGCGACAAGTAACGAGCGCACACTTCTGGGACCTAAATTGGCAAAGTCGAGGTCGCAATTATGCTCCAACGTCAACTTATGCACAAACCACAACCCGGCTCTACAATACGCACGCATAAAAAAGGCACAACCATCACTATGTCTGCATCTATATTCCACCCCAGATGAAGAAGATGAAACTGCTTTAAATTTTGCCTTGTTCTCCATGTGCCACAAATTGACAGCAATGTAGAGATCTTGTTTTGATGAAAAGAAAGAGCCGAAGGTGAGCTTCTCATGAAATAAGGGCTTCAAGTCTTCCAAGACCGGGTATTCAGTTGTATCTAAAGGAATAATATGAATTAACTAATTAC
>AYJT01032215.1:0-14459 GCA_001278415.1 Ocimum tenuiflorum | reverse complement strand
CCCGCTAGTGCCGTTTTGTCATCTTCGTCTTCCAACCTCTCGTTTGTTTGTGTGTGATGTTTTCTGTCATCTTCTAGCCTCTCGTTCTGTTTTTGGGCCACGATAGCTCTGCTACCTTCGAGATTGTCGTTCATTTTCGTGTTTTGCCTCCTCTCTTCTTCCGATTTTTCATTCATTTTCATGCTGTGATTTTCCCCCTCGTTCGTTTTTGCATTCTGTTGTTTCCTGGCCGCGGCCGTTCTGTCTTCGTTTTCAACCCTCTCATTCGTTTTTGCGTTCTGTTTTCGCGTCACGACGTTTCTCTTTTCTTCTTCGAATCTGTCATTCATTTTCGAGTTGTGCTTTCGAGCCGCAGCATCTCTGCATTCTTCTAGGGATTTGATGTTCGTTTTTGACCTGTGTTTTCTATCTTCTTCTTCAGATCTATCCTTGGTCTTGGTAGTATTCTTATGTTTCCTGGCGGAGCCTTTTTTCTTGTCATCGTCGGATCCATCGTTGATTCTAGCGTAGTGCTTACGCGCCGGCGGCCTTCTACCGTCTTCTTCGGATCTGTCGTTCATTGTTGCGTTGGAGATTGTCTATTTTCTGGAAATCTACATGCGATGATGAAAAAGAAACAGCCAAAATAGGAATAAGATACGGAGAGCGAGAATGAGTGAAGAGAGAGTGAACGAGAGAGACAGAGGAGAGAGAGGGAGGAGGGAGAAAGAGAGAGAGAGATGATCATGGCGGCATCCGATGTACGGAAGAGCGGGAAGAGCGGCGAAAGAAGCTGCCATTGTACGGACTCCAACATTCTGTTCTTCTTAAAAACTATACGAATAATAATAATGACGGTGGTACAAATTTAAACTGATATATCATATATCAATATGAGAAACTCCGTCTCCGTACAATAATTTGTGCTGGAACTAATTGATGTTACTTTAGTATTATTATTGAAATATTTCCTTCTCATTCCAATTTGCTCTCTAGACTTTAAATATTACAATTTTGAATATTTTATATTAGCAATGAGGTCAAACAATGTAATTTATTTAGGCAGGTTTAAGTTTAGAATCAACGGTGAATATAAGCTTGGGTTTGGCTAGCAGGACGAACATGAATTTAGGTTTTCGGAAATATACTATTTAAATCCGTCTAAATCATTTAGATGGTATAACGCAAATTTTTGCCTACACATAATATTGTTACACATTATGTTATATTGTTCGGATTATTGACATATGCACGAATTAATGGAGAGCAATTGCGTCCATAATAGGAAACTTTTTTATCTTAACTCATCACCTTTAATTAATACACATGTCAAGCATCTATGTAGTGTATTGTTTGCCGGCTATAGAGTTTGTTTCTGTTCCATAAAATTTAAATAGACACCTAATTAATATTTTCTTTCCCTTTGCGCTTTAAAAATTAAACAGTGAATATTAAATCAATTTTTTGAACATTGACGATGCTAATGTATGGCAAATAATAAACAGAAATTATCATGGATTGCGATATGTAATGCATGCGCATGTCCCTGCCACCTTGCTTCCAACTTGCTATGAATTCATGCATGTGACGCAAATTTATATGTAAGTGTCTTAATTCTTTATAATTGCCTGTTTTTTATTTTATTCATGTTGAATATTTAAATTCTAATGACAATATATAATGTAATTATCTATAACGTTAAAAACCTATTTATAATATAACATATAATATAATTTTGAATTTAAATAACTGAGTTTTTGAACTCCAAAATTTTGATTCAAAACTTAAATTACTTTAAAATTTAGATATTTGAATATAATTTATAATCACAGTTAGGTATATAAAAACAAAAAATATATAATAGAGAATTAATTCTTTTGGTATTAGATGTAAACTCTATGATCCAAATGATATAAAAATATCCTCAATCACAATAATCAAAGAGGTCAACCTAAACTAAAAAATAAAAAAATATATAGAAAATGATCGAGCAACTGAAGCAGAAAAAAAAAATTATTCGTAGGGATGCAACCTTATAAGGTGCAAGAAAATTAAAAGACAAATATCGCAAAGAGAATAAATATGACGAGTTACACTAAAAGTTCAAACATACAAATCGTAAAGAAGAAAAAAGAAAATATACATTGAAATTTTTAATCACATTAATTTGATGTTTTATAAAATTATATCTTGAAGCAAAAACAATAAAAAAAGCTTTAAATCAATCAAGGTCAAACAATAAAAATTAATTTGATGTAATTTAGATTTTCAATGCAAATTATTAAGACATATTAAAATAAAATATTTGTATCAATTTTTACCCTTTCAAAAGTAGTATTATAACTTTCAAACAAATTCACTGGACACTTCTAGAGTTCTATTTAATAATATTTTTAAAAAATATTAAATACTTCATTAAATATAATTTTTATGATAAATTCATAGTACTACACGTCTATATACTAGTTGTCAAGATCAGATAAAGATTAATTGTTTGATTGAATGATTCCATTAATTTTAAATTTATAAATTTAGATCGGCAAATCTCATGCTACTATTATAGTAGTTTTTATGAAATTAAATGATTAAAAAAATATAAAAATTATATTTTTTACAAAACTATATTCATTTTAAAATAAAAAAAGTACACTGTGCGTTGGCAAGAAATACTAACTCTTATGTATTTAAAATTATGCATGCATCATTTTTCTTTTATTTAGTAAGGGTGTAAAATCCATTATTTTCGTGTAGCAAAAAGAATAATTAGAATAGGTAATTTAATATACTGATCATTAATTAAAATTTCCGTATATCAGCAATGGGTTCAAAGTTCATGGTTTTATTTATAACTAACGCCTAGATAAATATTGAATAAAACAATTTAAAAATTAAAAGTAATAACCTCGTAGATTTAAAAATTAAAAGTAATAACCTCGTAGTTTGAGTTAGCTCACAAGCGTACATCCACAGACCAACTCGATCCATTTACATGAAATAATTGAAAATTCCAGAAATGTCCCTCCGACCTTTACTTGAAGACGATGTTTCGGGAAATTCCACCAGACTTGTGTGGGGAGTGCCCCCCCATCACATGGAGGTGCACCTCACATGATGTAGGTCCCAACCCCATGTGAAACACGTGGACGGTGTCTACCGAAGTGTCATAGAATTTCTCCAATGTTCCGCTATCATCTGCGTTGGTTTGTGTTGTATTTGTATGAAGAAGATGCGATGCGATGCGATGTGATGTGAAGGTAAAATTCAGAATGGGCCGTAAATTATGATTAATCTGAATGTATTTACAGATTCAATAGCACAGCTATATTTGGATTCGCAAAAAAACCCAAGCTATACTTCTACAAGGCCTTCCTTCCTTCTTTTTCCCCCACCACTACCATGGGCCAAACTAATTAAAATAATGGAGACCACTGGAAACAAAAAGAGAGAAACTTTGACACCTAAAAACTAAGCTATAACCTAAAATATAGTCAAAATTGAAGCTGCAAATTTACACTGTTGCTGTACAGCCAGCCTTGGCAGCTTGTGAGTTCAGCCGTTTAGCTTGGCCAAAAATTGGTTGAGATTGTATTCCTCAGTGTACTGTGATTGGTCCCACAAATCTTCTAGCCCTCCAAGAATGGATTTCAGCCCCTTTCCCCTGCTGCTGCCTGGTAATTTTGTGTCATCGTTTTCACCCTTAGATGGTTTCAGTCCCTGGATTAACAACAACACAATCATTCAAGAATCCGAATTGTTTCTCGAACTAGATAGATTGCTGAGCTAGATGAAATTATGAATACCTTTCGGCCTTCTGCAGAGGTGAATAGATCGAGTAACTCATCTGTATTCATTGTGTTCATGCTCGCGTTATCTGCGTTTATCACGGCGTTGGCAACTGATACTTTGAACTTTTGGAGACTCATCACTTTCTCCTCCAAGGTGCCTCGCATTATAAGTCGGTGCACATTCACAACTTTCCGCTGACCTAACCTGTGTGCTCTGTCCATCGCCTGCAACACAATTTAATTGAATCAATCACATTTAATTTTCAGAGGAGAGTTACATAGAAAGAAGGTGTAATAAGAAGGAAGAACTGAATCCCTACCTGGTGATCTCTCATGGGATTCCAGTCATGCTCCATGAAAACAAGGGTATCAGCCGATGTTAAGTTCAGACCAAGCCCACCAACTGCGTGCATCGATGCAAGGGTTTTAGTTGCAGTGAGTTAAATTTGTTGCCTTAGGCGAAAGAAAAAGATGCTTACCGTGAGTTGTGAGAAGCAGAGCATCAATTGTTGGGTCGGAGTTGAACGCTTTGACGATCTCAAAACGCTTCTCGGGTTCAACGGATCCATCCAATCGCAAATATGTGACACTGCTTGAAGGAAGCATATGAAATATAATCACTATCAGAAATCTCTAACAAAGGCATCTATAGAAATGAATGGAAGATTACACACATGAACTCCAGAATGAGAGGACTCAAAACCCTTCAATGTATTGATAAAAATGAATATGTAATAAGAAGGTGCTACTTACTTTTTCATATGAGTTTGAAACAGATCTTTTTCGATGATGTCCAACAAGGCCTGCATAAAGGTCATCATGGTTACAGAGTAAGAAAACCCTGATATTAAATGATTTATCAGTAAGAAAAACAAAGAATTCATTACTTTATGTTGTGCAAATATCAGAACTCTGTGCTGCCCAACAATTGCACCCTCAGAATTAGATGTGTCAACACCTATTCCACACTCTTCCATTATCTCCTGGAGAGCTACAAGTTTAGGCGAATGATGTAACTTGTGAAGCTCCGAAACAATATCAGAATTTGCAGGAACAAGTTCTGATAGCACAGGTAGCACTGAATCTGGTATTCTTTCACCAACAACCAGTAATGGGTGACTACAAAGTTTCAACAAGTACTGAAGTGCCTACAATAGAGAATAGAGAGGTTAGTTGGGCATTAAAAATCTTATTCGACTGGTCTCAACTCAGAACAACACTACTTACCTGGAAAACATGTGAAGATGCCTTAGGAGCGGCTGCTACATCTTCATCTTGCGTAACCATACTTGAGATTTCTTGCCTAACATGTGAACCAGAAAACTGTTCATACAGTTTTAGTTGTATAGGACTTAAGTCACAATATCGGTCCTGAATAATCTTCTCGGGTAGATCAGACAGGACTTCATCTTTTGTACGGCGCAAAAGGAAAGGCATGGCCTGCAATGGCGAACCCCCACCAAATACAACATAAGCGAATTCGTGAAAAATTCATCCAAGTGCTAACAGATTGTAGAAAATAGAAATTCACAGAAAAAGAAAACACAAAAAACCTGCTTGTGCAGTGCTTCCATGGCCAGTATCCCTGCTTCTGCATCTTTTGCTGAACATTTGGGATCCCGGGCTGCTAACAGAGGCTTCCCATAAGTGGCCTGAAACTGTTGAAGCACCATGATTAGGCTCAAGAATTAGATGCGAATAACTTCAAGTACTTGTTTTCCCCAGTTACATGCTCTTACAGAATTCAATGCATTGAAAAAGCATGAAACAACCAATTATATCCTCCTTGCATATTTAAATTGCAGTTGATATATAATTTTATTTCAAATTCTTCTAATACTGCACTAGTCACTTAATAAGAAGAATAATAATAATAATAGTAAGTCATAGACATATAAAGAAATTGAGCAAAAGTGAGATATATGGGCATACTTGTCTTTCTGTACCCAGAAAACCTGGCATAAGGAAGTCAAAGAGAGACCAAAGATCCAGCACATTGTTCTGCAATTGAAAGAGAGTTTTCTTGTCAGTAACCAGCACAAATTTACGCTTGCAACAGAAACATAAATTAGATGAAAAACCTGGATCGGCGTTCCACTCAATATGAGGCGATGCTTAGCTTTAATCTGTTTCACAGCAACTGTAACCTTAGACTTTGAGTTCTTTATGATGTGTCCTTCATCCAGGATGCAGTAATTCCAGAAGAACTGCCTAAGATGATCAATGTCTTTGCGTACGACATCATACGATGTTACAATTGCATTATGCTTGCTAAATTGTGGTCGCAGTGAAGACCGATCTTGAGCAGAACCAATGTATTGAAGTGTGGTCAAAAGAGAAGGATCAATAAACTTCTCTATCTCGTAGACCCAATGTCCAACAAGGGTTGAAGGACAAATAATTAATGATGGTGGCAAATCTTCACCCTTACTAGCAGCAACATGTTCTGCTATATCAGAAGCCACAATCGCAGATGATTGAAGGGTTTTTCCAAGGCCCATATCATCACATAAGATGCCATGAAGGTTAAACCGCCTTAAAAATGCCAGCCAGTTTATACCTTCCTGTTGATACCTGAACATAGAAGAGGTCAAATGAAATAAGGTTTGGATGACAAGCTAATATGTAAATCAGATTGAGACGTGACAATAAGGTTACAACTAATACATAAATGATCGGAAAATAAATATATAAATTAATGTGGTCAAGTAAAAAGCAACAGAAATTGTAAGAACATAAAAATGAAACATAATGAGACCAATCCTTATCCTAGCGTCCCCTTGAAAAGTTGAAAATAGTTTCTACTAATATCAAATATAGGTAGATCTTTGTGGTTTGTTTCAAATCCACTGTGGAACCCAAACACTATTCCTTTCCCAAACCTCATAGAGGGATTCCTTCAAGTTTTCAAATATTCTCCTATACTTTTTTAAACAAGTAGATCAAAAAAATGTTGGCACAATCCCTTCGCATAATTTATTTCTATGGAAATAAATCAATGGGAGAGCCTGCCTATCAGGAAGCATTGTCATGGGAAGAGAAGACACTTGCAACAATATAATGGAATCGTAGATATTCCTTCATTTTCCAGATACATGAACCTAGCGTCCACTCTTCATTTTAGTTTATTACCCCAGCGAGCACAAGAATTTATAGAGAAGCAGTTACCTCCGAAGAGTCACATTTAATTCAAATGGGAGTTTGTAATCATCAATGTGAGAATTGTCAACAAGTTGCTCCAGAAATTGTGCGTCCTCCTTATTTCTAGACAAACGGTCAGTCAGGCCAACAGGTGGAGACACACCACGTGCTAGTGGAAGAAGTGGCACCAGGGCGGCAAAACTATGTGTTACACTCTGTCTAACAGAATGATCGCAGTCACTCATGCACCGCAAAAGAGGGACAACCAACAAAGGAGCGTATGGGACCAGTTCCAAACCTAATCCTTGCACAAGCAAACTAACAAGCATACCACCTCCTTGCCTGGCATGCACAGAAGACATATCACCTAACATGGGAATGGCATTCTCAATAAGAGGCCCCATGACATCTAAAGTCATTGACTTAGCCATTGCAGTGATGCACCGTGATGCGGCCAATCTTACAGCAATATGAGAATGTCTGACACATCTGAAAATACATGGTAAGAGAGTGAGCAGTTTCTGCCTGAGTGTTAACTCCAGGAAAGGAGCAATAGAACGAACCACCTGCAACAACCAAGAAAAAGGGAGTAAGCGAAGAACGTGAACAATTAACTGGTTCATCTAATTCTGAAGTCATCTAATTTAAAAGTCAGCATCAGAATTTAGAAGTCATCTAATTTGCCAGTCATTTATCATTACAGCGCACAAAAAAAATGGTGGTTGATTTTAAAATGAAAGCACAATAAAAAACTAAGTTTATTTTCCAGTCAGGTGAGGACAAATCAATAACATAGCAAATCTTGAGTAATCCTAATAAATAAGATATTTACCACCTTATCTCTAATCTCTGCTATGTCTCATAAAACATAAGAGAACCTCCTTTTGCCGAGTTCATTAAGCATTTTGATGTAAATATTTTGTCAAGCAAATCAGTGCAAAAAACCTAAATAGTTTTTACAGTGTCATTGGGAAAAAGCATGCTTCGCTTACTTGAATATTGTTTATTAAAAGCTGGGGATCATTAACAGAATTAATAGATTGATCAATGAGCTTCTCATCTTCTGGGCTTGGGCCTTCATGATTACAGGGCTTGAGGATCTCAACAAGGCAATGCCAGATCTTAGGAAGTTTGTCGAATAAAGAACTACCAAACTTCACGCATAAATATTTCAATGCAAGTTCAGACCCCCGTCTGCTAATGAAACCTTCAACCTTCGATCGGTCTTCCCCAGCCGAGAACACATTAACTTTTGATCTATGTCTACTACTACTACCAAAGGCTAGAAGGTCTTGGTCTTCAATTAACTCAACAGAACTTAAAGCTCCTGCCTGAGGTGTTTCACAAGGATCCATGCAAGCTAAAGTACATAAATTCTTGATTAGTTTGTCGTTTGGACTCGGTTTGCGTCCAATGCAATGATAAATAAGCTCTGCTAATGATTCAGCAGCCTTGTTTTGTAATATTTCCTCCTACAGGCAAAACATAAAACATGACATTAGAGTGAATTGAGGTGTTTCCGGGTAACAAGCCCACAATACCTGTTCTCTTTTGATGGAAGACATTATGGGCAGAATGATAGGATTGAGTTTTCCTGGAAGCTCTGACATCCAAACAACTGCGGCTGCTAGTAAAGCTGAGACAGTAAGATGCAAATTATTCTGAAACCACAGGAAGAAAAAATCTAAATGTCAGAACATCTCTCAAATCCTCTCAGGGAGGGCAAATATAATTAACATGTACATTGGGAGAAAATGATTAACTAGCTGTAAGTTACAAAAGTAGATTGTAATCCTACATTGCAACTAAATATACCTGAACACATTTCAGATATCCAGAAGTTGTTAATAGCTTTTGCTTTAGAGACTCCAATTCCTCAAATATATTCCTTCCATCAGATTCCAATTCAGAAACACTATTACCCGTAAAAGTAAGCTTTGACGCAAAAGTCAAAGCATCATCCGGAGTCAAACTCTCGATGTCTATTTCAATAGTTGACAACAGATCATTGTACAAGCCAGACGCCTCTGTAGCATTATACAATTGACTTGCCTCATTCCGCATCTTACTATATGTTCTTGATAGTTCAGCATAGGGTAGAAGAGAATCTTTAGTAGGATATGCAGGGTTGCTGCAAGTTAATAGACCTAACAAACACAGCCTAAATTTAGTTGAGATCCCATTAACAACTTCATCAGACTTGGGAATGTCTTTTAATTCTTTGAACCAAGATATAAGAACCATCGAAACCACCTGACCAGATCAACAAACAGAAGAAGCCATTAAAATCTCATACATCCCGTATTCACGCATAAGAGCCATTAGATTAAAATACTGAAAAACTATATAAGTTTTCTCTCGTCCAAAATTACCTGCCTCTGAACTCCTGACAAGGAAGTCAACCCCTTCCAAAGCGGGTCAAACACATACTGCAAGGACAGCCCATTTAACTTGGATGCCATTAGGCCTAAAGCAGCGGCTGTAACCACTCGTGTATAAGTTACTGAAATATCCAAATCTGCGCCAACAACTATCTTAGTTGAATGAGCAGCAGCATCCCCATTCTGCTCTCCAGACATGCTTTCTTTGAATTCTAAGGCCTTATTTTTCTGATTTTCACTTTCCAACATTACTGCTCTCATTTTAGCAGCAGCTTTAAAATGACTTTTACGAGGCAGGGCTACAGGCCAGAACATTTTCGCCGCGTCCAATGGAGAGCCATATGGAGTAGTAGCAAGCTCAACCCAGGAAGAGAAATATAATTTGACAGCATTTTCCAAATCTTCCACCAGGCACTGCTCAATCAAAAGGATTATCCCCAGTAGTAGGACAATGGGGAGTCAAGAAAGCCATTTGACAGAGAAATATATTAACAACTAAACAGAACAAAACTTAGAGCCAAAAAAACTCCGCAGACATTTGGGTATACATGAGAGGGAAAAAATGAAAGCACAACTATTGATTCTGATTCAGTTTTAGCAAATGATTTGATTGTCACATTACAAGTTGGGTGTTCAAATACCAGCCTCGCGCATAGAGACAACAATAACTAAAGAGTAACTTCCTCGCATATTACAAAGTTGCATCTCGATTTCATTTACTCAACCATTTTGGACCTTATCACTACCAAAGACGGATTCACTTTACAAGTTGGGTGTTCAAATACCAGCCTCGCACATAGAGACAACAATAACTAAAGATGGATTCACTTTACAAGTTGGGTGTTCAAATACCAGCCTCGCACATAGAGACAACAATAACTAAAGAGTAACTTCCTCGCATATTACAAAGTTGCATCTCGATTTCATTTACTCAACCATTTTGGACCTTATCACTACCAAAGACGGATTCACTTTAGCTCTCAGCATGACACAATGACAACTTAAAAGCCATTTCTAACACAAAATGTTGACAACAAGATGAAAATTAATTCAGAAAGACCAACAATGCAGTAAATAGAAAATGCTTACTTTAGTTAAGAGATTCCAGACCCTCTCTGAGCACTGTAGAATCTCCTCATTTGATTCAAGGAGCAAGTTCTGGAAAACAATCCTTAAGGTGTCACCAACAATGAATGAAGGCCAGAACGAGCTAGACTCATCACTGATGCTCCTCCTGTAACCAGCTTCAAGCAAACGTTCCTGCAAATAGATGTCATTTTAATGAATTACTTTATAGATGAAAGCTGTTTATGAACTATATAAGACAGGCCACAAAATTAAAGTAAACTATACAAGGCCGTAGTACCAAGGTGCGGATTGCTGATAAGCGGACAGAAGTGATACTATGTCTCATAAAGGGCCATAACCTTGGGGCCAGAGTTGATAGCATATAAGGGTTTTCTAGAGAACTCATTCCTTCTTCAAAATCGTCCGTCAGGTCAATTTCATTAAGGTCGAGTTCTGGTTTCTCTTTAGAGCCCAAGTTACCAAAAGTCTTTGGAATCATCTCCTCCTGAGAATATATTTCTGCTAATAGATTCATTACACTGCAATAGAGATCAGACTATTTCAAAAATTGAAGAAAACCAAAAATTTATCGTTAATAAAAATCATTTACGATAAATAGACAAAAACATAGTGGCGGGTATTGCATTCAAGCATCTTTCGCAAACTAAGGAAAGCTCAATATAATCGTTATATTCTATATTATAGGAAAGAACATGATACGTAAAAACAAAAGTTCTAACGTGAAGAATAATCATCACTTCAAAACAAAGATAGTACCATCAACCATGTTCCTTCGTAAGTTTTCTTTAACTCTCCAGTTATTACAATGAAAGTAAGAACAGACAGGTACTCTTGATACGCTTTTCTTTTCTTTCTTCACTTGCTAAGAGCAAGTCTATGTTCTTGATAAGGTTTTCTTTAACTCTGGAATGACTTAGAAAATAAGAACATATCTATATTCTTGATAAGTTCTCTTTTATTTCTTCAATTACCCCTGTGAATTTCTGTCACGGTTAGAAGAAGTGAAGCACAATGATAGCAATCAATAATTCGAATAACTACAGAAAGAACCCCATATATGCAACTATAATTGCGAAACTGGCACATAATAAACCGGCTGCCTCTGTGAAGAAGAGGAAAAGGAAGGAACCAGAAGTCTGATCAACAAAAGGGTCACGGAGAGATAACACTAATAATGCAACCATAATAAGGCAAGTCATAAATGTGAGGTAATAGTGAGTATGATAGTTAAAGCAGGTACGCATGAATACACCTAAAAGGAAAAAGCAGGAGAGAAATTAATGCATGTGACAAACATGAATAGCCAGAGTCAGAAAGAAGCAAGACAATCTATAACAAAACAAACACTTGAAGTTAGTCGCATCTAAGTGTGATTCTGTTCTTTTAATGAAGATGGTTGATGACTAAAAGTTTACATATGGCTGAAGAAAATTATATAAGGGTCGAGATGCCTATTGCTAGAGACAGGGAGAAACTTCAAGCATGAAATACGTGATATTTATTGTAAAATTGACAAGAACCCAGAGAGAGAAGAAATGGAACATTCAGGACCTATGTTCCAATTGCTTAAGGATCTTTAAATAAATTGAGTCTCTTGGTCAAATAAATTATTTGTCTAAACGAATAATCAAAGATGTAAAAGGAGCATGCAATATACAAAAATGACATAGAAAAGCACCTGCTGGTGGAAGGACTTAAATCGTCCAGGTCCAGCAAAATGTCCCATAGCAGCATAATAATACAAAACAATACAGGACCCTTGAGAGAAGCAATAGCAGCAGAAGCTGGAATCAGAGCCTCTGCTGCAACAGCTCTCACATCATCATCAGGGTCTTCAAGCCCAGTTCTACAAGCAGGAAGAACAGACCCCAGTAAATCATGTAGCATCTCCTGGCATCAAATGCAGGAAGAACAAACGTCAAAGAAACCAAACTGCAAAGTATAACATGCAAAGAACATACAAGGGAATAAGAAATTAAGTAATAATCACAATCACTACTCATAGCAGATGCAAGAAGTTCAATAGAATATTTGGCACTGTTTATCAGCAAAACGCATCGATCTCCATACTGCACACCAGTTCAAGCATATAACCACAAAGATATTTACCAAAACCAAATCAGAACGAAAAGTACACGCTCAGTACAGAAATCTACCTGTCGCACTGCAACTAAATATTTAATGCCCAAAAGACTCCCATGACGAATCTCCCATTCTGGTCTACGCTGAAAAAATAAAAGAGATAATTAAAATTATGCTGCATCAGAAAAGTAAGCCTCACAAAGACACTAAATTAGAAAGCTGATCATTCTTTACTCAAATAAATACCTGCATTTGCAATAAAATGGCAAGTGTATCTCTAACTAATGTTGGAGGCATATATTTGAGCACAGCACCTAAAGCCTGAGCACAAGTTTCTCTAACTGGAGCAACAACTTGATCCGAGACATAATCACCAAACCTGTAAATTAATAAAACCACCAAATCAGATCTCACAAAAGCTCCAAGTGATTTCATAGAGGTAATGCATAAACCTGAGGACAAGGCCATGAAAAAAGTGATACTTGGAGCCATAGGACTTCTATATCCCTTATGTGATTTCACCATTTATTACTAAAAGATATACTCTATTGTATTTAGTAATTTATAACATAAATCATACCGGTCCAGAGACAATACACACAAGAAACGAATTGCACAATCTTGCAGAAATTCGCAATTCCTCATCCATGAATTCCTCGCATCTTTGACAAAGTTCATGAGTTCAGAGTTTTGAGGAAGGCTTTCCAATATGTTCATCTTCTTCAAAGATTCATTGCCTTCAGAGCATTCCTTCACCTCAGTAGCATCAGCAATAGAATGGCAAGTGCTCCCAATGCCAGATTGAGATTCCACCTTCACGAAATTACTATCAGTTTCTCCATTTGCTCCTGTCATGAGAATTGGACCTTCTTCATCAACTTTCATGCAGATATCTGGACCTGCATTGCTGGATTCACATACTGGAAATGCTGTGTCTTCAACTTTTGGTCTCTTCAAACTTGGTTCTGACTCATCGAGAGGAAATTGTAAATTTAAATCAATTTCCCTCTCCCGTTTTATTGTGGTATTATGATCTTCAACTTTCAAATCAGAAACAGACAGACTACGTCTACTGACTTCAGGGATAAGGATTCCCGCACTAGGTCCTTGATAGGTTAATATCTCCCTGAGAGCCATAATACTACCATGGCGAACCTCCCAAACTGAGACAAAACCAGGCAGCACAAGTTCATAGCTATATGCATATATGTGTATATATATTATCGAAAGATCAAATGTAGTAAAACAGGAATCACTTACCAGGATCAAACATATCCACAAGGAGCTGTTCAACAAAAGTTTGGAAAGGCCAACCCCCATCTCCATCATTCTCAAAACTTTCTTCATCAGAAATTATATCTGTAAATTGCTGCATAAAAAGCGATTTCAGAATCCCAAGATTCCCATAAGATATACAGAAAATGAAAAGTATTGAAAAGACCGGATAAAAGGAAAAGACTTTACTGAAGAAAATATGAAAATCAAACGTGTACTTATACAGTAAGCAGAAGATCATTGCTCAGAATTTCTAGTAAATGTAAGCTTACCTACTCTGTCAAACAATCAGTTCAAATGTTCTTTTTATTCCACTAAGAACCATTTATTGAAGCATATTCTCATTAGAAGCGGTGAGGTAATACCCAAATAAATACTGAACTGGCTAATACCATAAATTTTGCACAAGGTTCATGCTTTCTTATGCCTCCCAGAAAACGATCATGTCAAACAGTAAGGATGATAAAACAAATGGACAAATGGGATAACTCATCTGTTTAGCAGTATGCAAATTTGAGAATCACACAGAAGTCGAGAGGTAAATTTTCAATTATCACCTGAATCCATAAAGTTAAAGTTGATTGAATAGAGAGGTATGCTATCCTGATTGCCAACTTTTTGGCAGAGAATTTTGTATACCATTACTTATTTGAGATAGACATGTTCAATGTCAACAATCCATCACCCCTAAAACACAAAAAATACAAGTTTTAGCAATGTGTGTTCT
>AYJT01032214.1:0-19797 GCA_001278415.1 Ocimum tenuiflorum | reverse complement strand
TGCCCAAAACTTTTTCAAATAGTCCGTGCATCCGCATCAGAATGAGAATTCCATCAAGTCAAAATGACCAAATCAATTACCAATTTTCAGAAAAAACCCCACTGACCTTCCTCCCTAAAATCATCATGTACAAGAAACAAGAAACTATAATTTGGTGGGTTTTTGCTCAAGCTTAATTTCAAAAGCTTGTACGCTCATACATACATTGACTAAGTTTGTTAGATCATACTTTAAAAATACACTGTTAAGGGTTTAGATGATACAGCTTCGGAGATGGGAAGAAAGGAAAATTGCAATTCAAATAATCAACAGTAGGTTGGTTTTCAAGGGAAATCCCTTTTTTCAATTAAAATAAAAAAGTTGGGGAGTAAATAAGATATTCGCAAATAACAACTTCTATGCTCTTACCATCATATTTTGGGAGCAAATGAGGTCTTTTAAACATCTGTCAAAGACTTTCAAGGAGTTTATAAGCTCCAAAGCATCTTATAAGTTGTTCTAAAGATATTGTAAGCTCTGCCAAACACCATATTTATGCGCAATGGTATGACAAATGAATAAACCTAAGGAAGTGTCTTTCTCACCTTATTAGAGCTTGATGTGTCAACAGAATTGCTTTTCGGCGATACCATATCATGTGAAGGTGCTGCCTCTGTATCCCCATCTTTCGACCAACCTTTTGACTGGTCTTTTGAATTACTTTTAGCCTTCCTTTTCAAGAGATTTAGTTCCCTGGCACTGGGCCTTCTGGATCTAGATGTGGGCACCATGGTAGTCATAAATTGCTGGATATTACGAGAACGTTGTGCAGAGAAATACTGCAATGCAATACCATTCCCAGGATAAGCAGTTTTTTGCTCAACAAGGTCGTCATCTCTTATGACATCGCTAACATCCATGAACTGCTCACAGACATCCAAACCTGCATTTAGTAGTCTACTGTTTCAGGAAGTGAATTTTTATGTCAAGAATATGCAGTATTTCAAGAAATTCAATTTGGTAAACTTCAGTGTGCACAAAGCATGATAAAGAAAGTTTATTTTCTTTATAGTACAATCAATGATGACCACAAGTCTAAGAGAAGTAAATCAAAGGGAAATGAGAACAATTTTAAGTAGCTTAATCAAAGAAAGGTTCAATTTTCAGAAATAGTAGAACAAAAGTGAGAGCATCAGGACGAACATAAAATGATTGATCATCTTCTAACCTGTGGGATACTTTTGCAAGAATATACTAAACATTAGAAACACAAACAAAAGACCTTTCAATGGAACAATAAGAATACAATGTGTCACGGCACAGAATCAAGAGATCAATGTCTTGTATCAGAGTGAAAGAAATATATTTGGCAGTAATTTTGTGTTAAGGACTTCATAGGACATGGGTTCTGAGCACACTATTTAACCAGAACATCAGGGTAGTGGGAATGGATCGATCAGATCAAATCGGCACACACTAATGGACGTCAAAACAATTAGTACTTGTTGCTCAGGGAGCGCTTTGCTATGAGAATTCCATGCCATAGTTTGAATTACATTAAAAATAGTATAACTGACCCAATCGGCGCCTAAGATTTTGTTTCTGCCTAGCCAACCGTTCCTTGGGATTCTTGCAGTTGTCAGTCGCAATATCATATTCCTGCAATTTGGTCCATGGGAAATCAACTGCCATGAAAGCTATTAACCACAAAACTCCAATTTGTCAAACAAACATGGAGTCACACAAAATTCCACCACATCTGGTATGCTGTATATTCACTCCACGATATCTTGATAAACATGACATGAACAACTATGAAAAAATCATAAAATTGAGAAGCAACGCAATTCAGCATCTACTTGTAATTGATTCACGACAGGGTCACAATAAAGGCATTTATAGCATTATCCATAGAACATATAGGACACCCTGAAGGTCCAAACTAAATATGAAGAAATATATTTCTTTTAAATGAACCTCCCAAAGGATGATGATGTAGTACCTGGCCCCCTGACGCCACCAGAGCCCCGAATTCCAATACTTTGTTAAGATCAAAACTGCAAATGCAAAATCTTAGTCACTTGAATCAAAATAATAAGCAACAAAAATCTGGGCTATCATGGTATGGCAAAACCTGTAAGTTATCCAGAGTAAACTGTTGCTTAGTGAGCAGTTTAAAGACAGCAAGAAGAAGCAAAACAAATACAAATAGCATAAATAAAGAAAAGACCTTTTAAAAGAAGTGCCTGATCCAGTTGTAGAATGCCAGTTGGGCAAATCCACCACGTCATTGAAGGTAGCAGATATCCCACCTTCCAACATCTTTGCCTGAACACATCTAGAGAGTTCAGTCAAAGACATGTGTTTGACATTCTCTGCAATAGACCCTATGGCATGTGCAGCAGCCACCCTGGTATCCCACTTTTTACTACGTAGATATTGTGACACCTGCACTTCATTTGATCAGGGACAAACTCACGTGGAATTGAGAAGCCACAAACAATATGCCAGTATTTTTATACTAAAATGAGTTTGAAAATGAACATGCATAGTCGCTAAAAAAAGGCAAACCATAAGAATGTAAATAGAAACCAAAGAAATCCATCAAATCAAATCGAATCATAAAAAAAGTGCATACTGAAATAGGTATTGCTTGAGTCTTCACAACCCAAGCCATTCAAATTCACCACAATACAAATTGTCAAAAAAAAAAAATAATCTGGGCAAAATCCTAGGACCAAAAACTTAGTGTAACATACGAATTTTCATTCTTGACAATTGCACATAAACTATGAGCCCTCAGTAAGTACCACTAACCACAAAAAATGTTCCATAAGAAAAGGATTAAACATACAGACACCTTCAGTATTGATTATGGACGTTTCTGTTCACTTTCTCCAGATTCCAAATTTTTACTAGTGACAGCAACCACTTGATGACAAATCATAAAGGTCAAATAAACTTCACATCAATATTTTATTTATAAGTGCGGATCTAACCCAGACTATTCCAGCATCTTAATAATTCAAGTAAAACATTTTAGCACAACTTTAAGAACATGCTGAACCAGCTGAATCAAAGCTAAATAATATTAACTATGAGAGTTGTATCCTGTAAACTCATATTATCATATTCTAAAAATTACATGCTTCAAAAATTGCAATGCAATAATCAGCACAGAAAAGGGACAGATAAGATAAGCTGATAAAGTGGTGTTAAATGATAGAGCATCAACAATTTAGAGGACACCTGCTTTACAATAAAGCCATAATGTCTAATGTATTATCATCAATTACTCAGCTAGAGAGTTAACAGAATATCATATGATTAGATAAAGTTAACAATTATCTTGGTGTCCAATGTAACATATTAGTATATTACCTAAATTGCAACCAATGGAAATAAAATCTCCTTGAACCAGGCTTTAATATTCAGTTATCATCTCTCAGGAAAACCACAATAAGAATAATACTGATATGGATGGCCCTGGCATTCACATAAAACAGTTCTCCTGGAAAAATACGACAATCTATCCATAGTATTGGAGGTAACTAAGGAAATTCCCATACCTTAATAAACTCTTAAGACAAACATTAGACACAAGAATACATACCAGATCAATCAACATGCTTTATATACAACTCCCAGAAATCACCTTATGCTACTAATTGTAAAGTAAATATGAATAGTGAAGGATCTCATTAATCAAAACCACATGGAATAAATACGGATGAAACACTCTCTCCTCAAGATACTGTCCCAAGACTCCAAGCAACACTAGCATTGTTAATCCACCATTTCATAACTATACGAGATACAAAGTGCAATCTAGCTTAATTTAATATAGACAATGATAATGTCAAATTATTTAGAAAACATACCTTACTCAGAAGAGCATTGAGGTCCTGAGGATGTGATTTGGCAATTTCACCAATCTGCCTTGCTGCAGAAAATCTAGTAGCCTGGGTTGAACCCGCTAACCATTTGTTAAGGAGAAAATCATCATTGAACATAACCCAATTAAGAAGAATGAACAGAATAACACGAAATCATGCAAGGGAAGACAGAGGTGTGTCATCTTAGTATTGTTAAATAGCAATCTCAGTACAAAGAGAAACAGAACAAGAAAATATCCTCAATTAAAATAAGGAAATGCATTCCAACCAAAGATATTCATGTAGACAACTGATATGAAAAAAGTTTTGAGCTGAGAAACTATAACTAAGAATCTATAGCCACTTATTACCACATCCATCCCGAATGCTTAAAATGCTATATGCATTTTTACATTAATAAAGTCAGTAAATTACTATTTTTTACAATATGCGCGTAAATAGTCAACTAAAGGATACTGTCCAATAGAGTGAGGAGGCGATGCAGCCGCGACGACGGTTGAGCCATTCTGCAAAACCTTTACCAAATTTCACTCAGTTACCCAGTAAGCATCCCCTCTTGCATGCAACTGATAACTGGCGACCAGCGTCAGCATATCCCTATGATCAACAGCAAATTCAATCAAATAACAGGGAAAAAAATAAACTCCAGAATTCAATCAAGTTTTCTATGAATAGTCGGAGGGAATGGTAAAAAACAAGAAAAATACGAACAAGCACTCTACAAGAGTAGAAGTACTATGAACGACGCAATAATTACGGAAAAGAACGACGAATATTATCACAATTCGCAATGCAATAAATCTCGTAAGAAATCATAATATCTTTCAGCTAAAAATGTTACAACAATTAAACATACAATCCCTATCCGTTTAAGTAAACATACTAAAACAGTATGCCTGCTAATATACTCAAAACATATGCGTAAATTTAGATGCATGCATACCTAAAATCACCAAAAAGGGGTCTTGAGCGAAAATTTATTCTATAATTCCTAAAACTGGTGTGGGTGAAGTAGGGCCAACCCTGATAATGTCAGGGCTCATGGGCAAAAATATAGCAGGGGCCCTAAAATTTTTGCATGAATGTGATTAAAATCCTAAATAACTTCTTCGTTAGGACTGAATTAAAAGTTAAAAAGAAACTTCAAAAATAAAGAAGAAAAAAACTTCAAATAAAATGTGAATGCGTCTATGCCGAATTTGCAAGAACCGCATCTAAAATATGCCGCTCCAAAAAATAAACGGTTGTTAGAATAATTTGGATAACCAAAACAATTAGCAGAATTATAGAATTTCTGATTCATTAATTCTCTGGACATATTAATCTGATTTGTTTGTTTGGACTAATAAGAATTTTTGGTTCGGAATTGGCTGAATGTATTAATCTAATTTATTCGCTCTCGGATCATAAACAATGTCTTGTTGTTACACCTTTGTTTTGTTTCCCGTGTTTTCACAGTTATGTTTCACAATATTTTTTTAGTCGCAATGATGAATCAAAAACCATCTCCTCAATCCCCTCCCCTCAATTTTAAACTTTTAAGCTCTTTTCACAAATACTAACCCTAGAAACAAATATTCAAGGAAAAACTCACAAAAAGAAAATGTTGAGATCGTGTACCTTTAATTTGCGAACACAGATTGTAATTCGTAGGGAAAAGGCCGAAAGAAAGGTCTCAGCCCGGCGTCGGCGTGGTGCCTGGTGAATCTCTGGTGACCCGCTCCAAAATCCCAATCAAACTTGAAATACGAGACACTCAAGAAAATACTTTAAATCCAAGCAGTGAAGCAGCACGAACGAAAAGTAATTCTAATCCAAGAGCTAATTATGTTGGCTACAGCAGCCTATTAGAAACCGCGAGATAGAGAGTGAGTGAGAATCGGATAGAGAGAGAATCGGGGAGAGAGTGCCGCTTGAATCGAAAAAAAAATGTCTCGCAGTCTTTGATATAAGGAAAATAATTTCGTTTTGGTTACATTTTTTAGTTGAATTAAATATTTTTGGCCCCGTGAGGTGAGACCGTGTAAATAGGACTGAAAATGTTTATTTTAATATCGACTGGAATAAAGTTGGTTTCAATGTTGATTGTACATTGAGTTGAATAAAATTTGTTTCAGTGTTGATTCTATGCAACATACTGATTTCGATAATTTAACTAATCGGCTCGAATTAGGATATATTCAATTCATTAGACCCGCGAACATGTTCGAGTTCTTTAATTTAAGAATGTCACAGACCTACAAAGCAATCTAATTTACTATAAACCCATTTTTTATAATGTGTGAATATTATAAGCAAGTTAAAAAAAAATCATGAATTATGTAAACGAACTATATGAGTTTTAGTTATTCAAATATCATTATACTGTATTTACAACACATTCTTAAATATTCATTAATCAGATTTTGTTTAGCAAACGGATAAATTTATTTGGTTCAGGAATGCCACCGTATATTAATATTATTAGCATCTAGTTGTTTTAATTGGATATTTATATAAATTAAATAAATATTAATACATGACATTAGAAATACATTACGTTCTTAGAAATATATGAATATTCAAAAGTAAGACAGAAAAAACATAATAATCGATAAAACAAACCCTTTATACAAAATTATAAACAAACATTTTGAGTTATAATTGTTCATCACATCTATATCATATCCATGACTTCTTGAACATTTATCGTATTACAGAGACATGGACAACATTTAAAATGAAAGTTGTGGCACTTTTTATAAATACTAGTATTGAATGCATGCGTTGGACATTGCCCGTTGGCGTGTCCATCCCTTTTACCTAATTATTTTGAATAATAAGTTTTATGTGTGAAGTAAAATGTTTAAATTTCGTTTTCACTTAATTGGAAATTTATATTTTAAATTTGCATATTTGGAAAAATTCATGACTGAAGAAATTCATAAAATAAAAATAAATTTTGACCTAATAAACAAAAGAGAAAAAATATTTACATTAAATTTAAAAAATAAAAAAATAATAATATCTAAGAGATTATGGGTCTTGTTTCTTAAATTTTTTCCTGCTTGATCGTCACTTGAAACATCGATGTAATCTTCGAATCGTATCTTTTTTATTATTATTTTTTCATTCCCTTAATTTGGGTTGAGTTGCTTTCATTTGGAATATCAACGCGATCATTATATCGCGTCTTTTTATTATTCTTTTTTCCTTCATCGAATTTGAGTTGAGTTGTTTTCCTAGACCTGAAAATTGCGCATATGTTCATTTGATTGTTCCTCTTGCATCTGTTTTGACACTATTTCTTATTGGATTTTTTTCGATCTTTCTTCATATCTCCTTGTTTTTCGGTCTTGCATTCGCACCTCATGGATGGCATTGGCGATAATATTCAAATTTCTGCCATTATTGAATTTTACATTTTTTAACACGGTCATGCATTGTATTTCGATTGATTTATGTAAGTTGAGGCCTCTATAGTACATAGATTTATTTTGTCACTATGAATGTGAAAATGCATTGATCGTCGACACATAATATTATTTTTCATGTGATTACATCAATTATAATAAGTTATCTCATTTATCGATGTAATATAGTCATCTACAAAGCATCCATATACTGCCGCAGCTTCTCCAAATATTGTAAGTCATGCGCTGCAGTGGCCTTGAACAACATTGAGGATTATTTTGTATCTGCAGTGGTATGAAAATAATAATGAAATTTGTATTTTTTTAACAAATAAATATTATATGATATTTATTTTATTCACTACCTTTTAACTGTCTCACTGCATTCGTCATTCCAATTATTACATTGTTTATCGAAGCATGATCGGGTGCATCGTTTACAAGAATCATATACTATTGATGATGCATTTTCAATTATATCAATAATTGTATTGAAGCAATAAGAATGATCCTTCAATTACAAAAAAAAAAGAGGTGTAAATTAATTTTGCATTATTTGAATCAAAATTTTAAATATTTCAGATAATATATTAAAAGAATAAAATAGATAAAGTTGACGTCATAGCACAGATAGCATGTGTTTATTTTCTCTGATATCTACTAGAATTGTTTCTTTCGCATGCTCCTTTTTTGTAACATTTGTAATTCGTCGATTCTTAACGAATCATACATGTCACGTGAAGTACATCAACAACCATAAAGTCTGCAAGATGTACATCAACAACCATAATTCCTAACGCAAAAAAGGAGGATTTGTCTGTTGTCCCTAATGTTTACTATTCAAATCCGAAGGCTATAAATAGAGAAGTCACCAAAAGAAAGGTATTACGAGTTTACAAGTTTATACGCTCATAACAATCTGCATTCAAGCTCTCTCTCTAACGCAAAAAAGGAGGATTTGTCTGCTGTCTCTAACGTTTACTATTCAAATCCGAAGGCTATAAATAGAGGAGTCACCAAAAGAGAGGCATTACGAGTTTACAAGTTTATACGCTCATAACAATCTGCATACAAGCTCTCTCTCTCTAAAGCATTCCAGCTTTTTGAGTATTTTTACTCAAGACACACTGAAGATCCGAAAGCTGTTTACAACCGAGGATTTCAAGATTGTTATCAAATTTCTTTTTGAGAACAACACACATCAAACCGATCCAACGTTCAGGAAGGAAATGCAAACCTTCAACCTCGCAGAGCAGAACCCTAGGAGAAGTCCCGTAAAGCTTCAGCTCGATCGTGCCTGCGACCAAGAACATTGGAGGTTCTCTGTTACAGAAGATAGTTAGTTATAAACCGTGTTAGATCACCATGTACATCTAATTATAGTGAATTCCCTTCGTGGAGGAGGAAGAGAGAACGTAGAAATTTTAGATCCGAACCTCTATAGATATGTTGTCTCTTTATAGCTTTCTGTATTTATTTTCGAAGTGTTTGAAACCCAGCTACCATCAGTAACTGGAGTATATCTGTTAAACAAATATAAATCCTACTCGACAACAAATACTTTAAAGAGCCAGCTGACTTGAGCTGAGGCATAAAAAGAGCTCACTTTAATCCCGCAATTTTCATTAACACTTCCACAACCTATCTTAAATTCTGATTTGGGACCATAATAAGATTTGTAAAGTATAAGTTTGAGAATTATTCCTGCACTGCTTTCTTCACAACACAAAAAGTGTGCATTCCATTATCGCGGAAATATTCCCCCATCTCAATTTGTGAAGAACACATCCATTATCGCGGAAATATTACCCCATCTCAATTTGTGAAGAACACACCTTATCCTGAAGTTTACTTACCTTAATTTGGAGATCTATTGCCTTTATGTTTTATGTAAAGTAAATAATTTAGGGAAAATTAATAGTAATGGAGCTTCCGACATCAAGGATGGTTGAGGCTTTTCTTCAGTCAATACACACTCGACTCCCCAAAGACTTAAATGAATAGGCATCGCTGTTAAGAATAACCGAGATCCAATGAGAATTTGTGTTTTACCAAATTCTTGATTGCTGTCGATGTTTGTTCCTACATCGGTGAACTTGATGATGTCGTGCTTGATGTTGTATTTTTTGAAGATTAACTCTTTTTCAGAATATACACTTGGATACATTTCATCGATTTTTCTAACATCCCCATTTAAGATTAGATAAGTCTGATCAAGATGAATTTTTCAACAAAATAGTTTATATCATCATTAAACATTATTGTTCCTATTTGGACAGCATGTGAAACATTTGAAAAGAAAATGTTTAGAATGTCATTGTTATGTTTTGAAACTTTGAATACTTTAAATTTAAATTATAATTTCTAATAATGTACCTTATTGTTTATCATGGTTAATTTTTAATTATTGTGCTTGAGTTTTTCCCACAATATGCTTCTTCTCGATTCTTAATATCTTCAATCGCATTAGTGGCATCTTCTCATTTATTTGCAGGGTGTTTATAGAATATTCTATATCAATCAACAACCAACATGAGAGAAATTCACTAACGTAAATATAATAATATTTTAAAGTACATATTTAATATATTATTTCTATAATTTTGGGGGAATAGAAAATAACTCTATTGGTTGATAAAAAGACATCAATCTTTTTCTCAAAATAAATAAATTATAAATAAATAAATAAACCATTTACCTCAATCACTGGCACATGTCCAAAAAGAAATTCGTCCTAATCCATTGCCTAAATATTGTGATTAAGATTTAAAGTAAATTCTACTGCAAAAAGCAAACCAATCAATCAATACACATTTAGTAGAGATATTTGAACCAATCAATAAATTCTACGTGTGTTATTTGAATCAATCAACAAAAATTTTCTTACGTGTTTCGATTCTAAATTTTTAAAAAGTTATACAGTTGGCTTAATACATTTACTGTAATCTAATTTATGAATAAATTTGGTTTTGGTTCCATACTGTTGTAGAGATATTATCCAAAAAGTCATCCCTCGCCGCTTCGAATCATGCTTCAATACAAAAAAAATTATCAAGAGAGATGATCGATTAACTTATTTTAAAATTATACGATCAAAATTTAAACATACCATTGTGTATTGAAAGGAAAATATAGAATATAAAAAGTGGATTTGGAAAAAATTCATACGATCAAAATATTTACCTTAAATTGATTTCAAGGGAGATTTTATTGACGATCATTGGTCCGCAGAATTACAATTTTATGAATTGAAGTAGTATAGTACAGAGTAAGTATTGATGTGTATTTATAGGCATTGATAATAGATAAGTATTTATTGTAATCATATTAGAATTAGAAGATATGTTTTGTTAAGATATTATATTATTATATCTTGTAAAAAATATTTAATCTTAGCTTATTAGATATGTCCAAAAATTTAAATATATTATTAGTTATTTTATAATGAAATTTATATTATTAATTTTGTTTGTATCAATATTCATACCTTCAACTTTCACACATCATCTGACACATTTCTCAATTCATGACCAATATCTTTAAGTCGATAAAGTTTGTGACCATAATAGCTAAATTTAATTTCTACTCGACACCTTTATAAATTATTTCGGATCATTGTTAAATTAGTCTTTTAATCTAATCTGTTTATAAATTATGATTTATTTTTATTTCCTCGTGTTTAGTATCTAACATACAAATTGGGACACAATTAAATACTGCTGCATTTTAAGATTGAAACTAAAACAATATTTATTTTTTCAATAATTACTATTTGGATGCTCGAAAGGACTCAATTGAATCACATTTTAGTCCTCGCTTCTAGAAACGAAAAAGAAGAAACATAAATTTGACCATGTTGAGCAGTTTGACCAACATATAATTTTTCTTGAATTTCCTTCCACTCTGGGTTACAAGTCATCGTTATAAATAGATCCGATTTTCCAAATCTATGTACTAATGCCTATGCATCAAGATATCTACGTTGCATTTTCTTGGACCTCCAATAATCGCAGAAAGACAATTCTTTCGCTAACTTCATTTCCTCCTCTCAGTTCTCATTTGAAAACACTATCAATTATTCCTTGATACATATCGATTGGTTTTGACGAATATAATCCAACCTTATTGCCTCTAATTTTATATACATATCGACTACATATTGCTGCAGCAATCTCCCTGCTAATAAAAGCGTGGATTGCCGTTGATTTCTTATTTGTAGTTTGTAGGTAATATGTCGTGGATTGCCGTTGATTTCTTATTTGTAGTTTATACGTAATATGTTCTCTGTAAGATACATTCTTACAACTTTATCCTTCCACAACTGCAAAATATAAATTATATATAATGTTCGTCAGATTTTGATTGACTCGGATTATGTTCTTAAAAAACCAAATGCCATGACATTATACACTAAATCCATCTATATATAATAGTGCGTGGACTAAGTTCCCGCGCATTACTGTGTAATTTTTTTTCCTTTTTAATTTATATGTTATATATATAATAATATATACTACATAATTATAGCTTCATTATTTTCACTATGGATGTGTTACACAATTATGCTATATATTGTGTCGTATTGTATAGATTCTTGACATTTATATTAGTTAAGAGAGATAAATAATGATAAAATCTTTTTTATTAATAATGTGATTGATCTTCATTGATTAATTCACATTTCAATAATTCAAATAATGTAGCTCAATATGTAACACCATTATACAACAATGGATCCAGACCAACTTTTTTGCAAGAAATGTCACGACATCACTAACATTAATATATTGTTATCTTATTTTATTTTATTTTATATATTAATTTATCATCTTTTACTATTGAACTATTTATTTAGCATCATAGTCTAAATTTACCATTGGAGCTCATGTTTTGCATACATACAAAATAGGCTCATTTGAAATAAATGCAAGCTCTTATTTGTACACCATGACTGGTTGTATTGATATCTTGGTGATAATATTATAAAGTTTTAATTATTTTTAAGTTATTAATTATATTATAGCTAATGTTATAATTTATTATTACAAATGTTGAATATAATAAAGATGAGAGAAAATTTTTTGAATGTTGTTAAATTTATTTCGATTACTTAGATTTTTAATCAATAATGTATGTTTCCTTTTGTGTTTCTTATATTTTTTAAAAATATGATTTAGTATTATATTGTGTGCAAATATTATTGATTTTGTTTGGATGATCCTTAACATTTTTATGCTTGTAAAATACTTTTATGTTTCTTTTATTTATTTAGGTATCGATAATACATTTATTAATTATCCAAATAACATAAATTCTTTAACTTGTTAGCCCGACGGGTCGGATTAGGTTCAACCCAAAAAAAAATCCGAACTGAAATAGCTCGCAACCCGATTGGGTTGGTCCGAAACCCGACGAATTGACTCGATTGAGATTCCTACTTGCATATATGGTTTGGTTAATCGTACCTTTTGGCACAACCGACAACACTTGTCTAAAATCTCCTCCAAAAACGACAACTTTTCCACCAAAATCTTTGTTGTTTTCCATTATATCCTTCAACAACTTGTTTACACTTTCAAATGCCCACTTTTTTGCCATAGGTGCTTCATCCCATAGAATTAATTGTGATATGCGCAACAATTCTGCGACTGCACTATGTTTAGAAATTGAGCATTCACTTGATTCATCTTCACACCAAATGAGGTTAATGAGAACACACAATTGTATGCACAAATGTTCATTCGAAAATTGATAGCTTCTTCTTATTCAGAAGCAAATAATTCATACAATTCATCAGGAATTTTGGAACATACAATTATAATTTTTCCATTATCACAAAAAAAGTAGGAGGCTCATTTTCAAATTTTGTAGCTCCATTGTGAATGCAACTTGAGACTTCTTTTAATTTATGTAACTCTCATGTGACAAACACATAATATGAAGTACCTAACATATTTGATTAAATTATTATATATTAGTATATATATGTCAGAAACCATGTCAGTAGTATAGATATGATCTTATAATGTATCTTGTATAGGTTTGAACTTGTAATAGCTTAGGTTCGCGGAGAGTTGAAGCCGGAAAAAGTTCAAGACCTGAAGGTTATGAAGATCAAGTTCTGAGAGACCACAACTGTGGTGACACAGTTGTAAGATATCACAACTAACTCCTTCAACTATGAGTATAAAGTCCACAATTGTTTAACCAGTTGTGATGAACATAGCTGACAGTTCTTCATGAACTGACACCCAGATTAGCTAACTGTCACTTCAAAGAAAATGCTGAAAGAAGTCAGTCAACCTTAAAGCCCAGTTGTCTCTAATACAACTGAGTTTCAAAAGAGAAATGTCAGAAGTGACAAGACATGCAACAGAGCGGACCTACTGATTTGTACCAGAAAAGGTAGTCAGCCCCCGGTTATTATCCAGCGGATAATAACTTTGTCCAATTATCCAATGGATAAAGAGGTGATAAAGTCTGCTGCAAGTACACCAACTGTTCGATTTTGGTATACGTAAAGCTAACTTTGTTTATGTTGTATATAAAATTAACTGTTTCCATGCGTTTCATATAACAACTAGTCCGTTTATCTCGAATAACTAGGGTGGATCATGTAGCATGTAGGAGATTGCAGTAGATTGCATGATCGGTAACCCTAAATGAGATATAAATTGTAATCATAGCTGAGGTGACTTGAGGATGAGTCGCCGGTCTAGGCTTTAGTATATTCGAAAAATAGCTTATGTAGGTTGTTTGATATGCTGGTACGTGCGACGTATTGATTGGATCATGTTGAGATGTATTCTCTTATCTGGCCTGAGTAGAGAATCAAGATCTCGGTAATTTAACTGAACCTAGCTTGATAGATCTAAAGTTATATATATGCTTTGTATGTCACTTTGACTTACTATGGTGAGAGCTTTCCGTCAGCTCAATAATCTCTGTATTTTGGGTAACATCGAGTCATATATGATAAGCTATAAGTTCGTATTAAGCGACCACATCCACTTGAGGATGATGACACTCCCTTGAGGTGTTCATAAGGTTTATCGTACTAAACTTTGCAAGTTGATTAAGTTCAGGTACGATAATAAGGATGAACTATGTGACTCCAGGAAATTAAATAAGAGATTAATTAATTAATAAGTGTCAGATATATTAAATGTGGGGTTCGTTAAATCTAATACAAGTCCCGACTCATCATCGGAGAATAGAGGGGTAGGTCAGTATCGATTATCTGGTGAAATGAATCCGATATTAATAAATTAATTTATGTCTATGGGCTTAGACATGGAGAAATTAATTTATTGAGAAGCCGACTCTATATTCTTGTAATTGGTCCCTGGGTTGGCCTAATAGCCTTTTTATCCAAGGAATCTTAAGCCAAGCAGGAATCCTAGTCCAAATAGGAATCCTAAGCCCAGTAGGAATCATAGGCCCAGTAGGAAAAGGCCTCCTAAATCCCCTATAAATATGGATTTGTGATTATAAATCATAACACAATTCACGCGATAAAACTATAGAAACCCTATAGAGGGATATAGTGGGCGACACCTATTAAGGTTTCTGGGCTTGGAGATTTCACGATCTATCATCATTGAACTACGCAAGATCAGGCAGGGGATACAACTCAGAATCCAATTCTGGAGCCAACCTCTACATCCGTAGACGATATTTGAGCTAAGTTCGCAGGTAAGAATTTCGCAATTCCTGTGTGATACATTTACAATTTCTAGAAGCATGTTGGGCAAATAACTGATGTATGATAAGTTATGGTATTCGAAATCCGATCCAGGTGAAATGAATCGAGATTCAGTTTTCGCATTCCTTCACCAACGACACCATTTTCTGACGCCGATTTTGAGGGATCACGACGGATACTATTTAAATCCCTCACCTATAAATAGATGAGTCAAAGGAAAGAGAAGAAGTTACACATACGCGCACATTTCGACCTCCCATTCTCTGCTCTACCAAAGTTATCTAAGCCAGTTTCCGTGTTTCCAACTCGAGACAACATCTGGTGATCCAAAGTTTTCAGCTAAGGATACCGAAAAGTTTTTAGATATCTCTCATCTAAGAACAACCCTAAAACCTGTTTTACGTTCCTGAAGAGAACATACATCTTCACCCTGTACACCTAAGAAGCCTAGGAATGGATTCGGCAAAGCTTCGAAGAATTGTAGTGCGTGCGATCGGAAGTGATAGTTGCTTCCCGTTGGAGAAGATAGCTGTTTGTAACCTGTGTTAACTCACCCTGTACTAACAACTATAGTGAATTCCCCTTGTGGAGAAGGAAGAGAGGACGCAGAATTTTAAGATCCGAACCTCTACAAATATCCTCTCATTTACAGCTTTCAGTTATTTATTTTCACTAAGTGTTGATTTGAAACCCAGCTACCGATAGTAGCTGGAGTATAACTGAATAAACCCTAACTGACCTTACTCGACAACAAATAATTTTAAGTAACCCAACTGACTTGTGAGCAAGTCAGCTGAGATAAAACTGGCTTACTAATACTTCCACAAAGCAATTATCTCTGATTTGGGGCGATCAATCTTATATATATTGATGTAGTTAGTTACCATTTAATTCATATACAATTGTTTTGTCTTTGGTAATAATCCTTTTCTTAATTTGACGTAATTTTTCTTTTTTTTGTGCAACACTTAAATTAGAATATTTCCTTTTCTTTTGTAAAAGTTGTCTTTGTCGATATATATCTTCGACTACAATTATACAATAAAATATCATTTAAAATTATAAAAAATCAAGAAAAAAAATAGTACGTGAATAATATATTTCTAATAATGAGAATTGTATAAATTACCTGAAGATGTACTTGACGTGAACAACATATCATTCAGTCTCATTCTTTTGTCAAAAAACTACACACCAAAAATAAGAAAGTGCGTAAATATTAGCATCTATTTGGTATATGTTGAAAGATATCTACCGGTATATATGTGCTGAATTGTTGGAATGCTAGTAAAGGATTTTTATCAAAAAGTTTATGAGCTGAGCATGTAGGATGAAAGGTGGACAAATATCCAATCAAATCTATAATAATTTTTCATTGTTTATTACTCTACTAATCGAGAAAAATCATGAACCAACATACAATAATAACACATAAAAGGTACAAGGTGTCAAAGGGTTATCGTGTTGTGTTTTGTGTATTCTTCCATAAGGTATCAACAAGTGTAGGATTTTTTTTTCTCTTCCGAGAATCTATTCTCAATACAACACAACACAATATGAAGATTGAATTTTGTTGTTGTGGCGAATCAATGCATCTATAAAAAGAATACAAAAATAAAAATACTATATCGAACCCTTATTCGATGTTGCATCTTCTAGCATCAAAATTATAAGCATGATACATGTCAACCAATTTAATCACATAAAGAAAAATACCACAAAACAAGTCTCATAGCCAGAATGAGGTGGAGCGGAAAAGAGTCCCAAGTCAAATGGGCAAAATCTTTAATTTTGGCGGTTGCAGTTATTGTTGGTCTATAAAAATACTAACCCACCAAAACAGAGATGCCTGAATCTCCTGAGATCCAACGGTATCGAAATTCAGCATGGAGAAGAAACCGTAGATATTTGGACAGGACGTGGACAAGAAGTACAAGGTTAAACCAAGTGTGGTGTCTCAACAGTATGGAGGGTGGGTGATGCCTTTGACAAAACTTGTTTAAGTATGGAGGGTGGGTGATGCCTTTGACAAAACTTGTTTAAGTTGAGTACCTTCTTCGTCTTCTAGATTAACCTGCATCATTCTTTTAACACTGTTTTTCGCTTCATCCATCAATTTCAACAATCAACCACCATTCTTTCTTGTCTTTCTCTGCTACTTTTCTGGGAACAATTACACATATCAAATATCAATATATATTGCTCCAGATATTGTGTTGCTTGATTGAACCATCCACTTTTTTAGATTAATATTTTCTTATTTTTTAAACACAATCAAATCAATTTGTTTTAGATAAGGCTGACAGTTTTCATACGAAACGGCAATTCAATATGATTATTACGAAATTTGGTGTTGGATACTTATAATCCATCCATCAGGAAATCAGTTTGTATATAAAATGATCCCTTATATCTTGTTATTATCGTGTAAAAATAGAAGATAAAATGTGTTAGATAATATCAAAATTACATTATTGATCACAGTTTTAATATATAATATCAAAATAAATAAACGTAAATTGTATTATATTATCGCATAGATAATTACATTGTTGTCTCCTAAAATAATCTACACCTATTATAAAATAGAGGACAAATTAGGGAACATACAATTTGGAAAAATATACAAACTTTTATAATAGATATAGATTGAGATAATAAAATGAAAACCATGATAAATTACAAACAAAATATACAAAATAAAATAATACAATATGATATTTATTACATCAATTTTGCCATACTTAAATATTTATTTATTGATTCTTAAGGAGATGGGGAAGTTCTCATGTTTCAATTTTTGTACTATTGTCATCCGGAGCCGCAATCAACACTCTCAAGAACTTACCTCAACATGCATGAAGTGGAGAGTATGACTTGTTGCACCTATAGCATTGTCCTCACTTTGTGCTTTATAATATTCATCACTGGATAAATAGCGAATTCCACAAGGTGTAGGTCACATCCTGGAGACACCACATAACCCACACTGGACTAACCATATTTGGCAATAGGGGCGCGTGAGGTATTGTAATCTGACTGGGTAAAGACAAACACTGGATCTTGGAAACGTGCGAAAATGTAGAAGAGAAAGAGCTCTCTAGAGTGGTGTGCTGAACACCGGTATAAGGAGATCAAGTTTGTTGAGGGCTAAGGCTTTGTGTCAGTCATATTTGATGGAGGGTCTTGCACCTACGTTTAATCACTCACGCAAATTGCTAGCCGTGAATAAATCGAGAGTTTCCTCAGGAGTAACCCTGAGCCTAATATTAGTTTGCAGTCCCAAAAGAAAATATAACATAGATAAATCTTAGTGAATCATGATACATATCCCATGCGAGTTACAAAATTATTATTGTAATCATCCACAGAACCAGTTTGTGTGGTGTCCATGAATATTTTGAAAAAGATCTATAGTAAATTATCAGCAAAACAATTATGCTACAAAATTAATATGACATAATTTGTGCTGAAAATGTTTTTTTCTCTTTCTTAAAATTTTCCTTATTATTTTTGTATCCTACAAAACAACAAACTCTTAGCGTTTATTTTCTCAGTATCGAATTAATCTTTCACTACATAATTCCCAGCAATTTTTTTTGATTTGGCAGTATGAAGATATAAAACCAAGCAATTTTCGCATTTTTTAGCTAAAACAAATTACGTTTTAGCATTATACTTAATGAAAAGGTATTTTAACGCGGTGCAATTCTCCATTATATTATAGAGTTATACTCCATGTTATATTTTAAAATTTAGTATATTATACTCTTTAATTTTACCCATTTTTGTGTATTTTTCTAGATCCAAATTAGGCTTTGTAATATTTTTTCCAATGGCTGTTAATTGTGGACTTATAAAATTATATATTCTATAATTTTTTTCTAAAGTAATATATATTCTAAATAGATCTAGCAAATCCGTGTAATGTTCGCAAAATTAAACTAAAGCATGAGAAATAAAATTTAAAATAAATATTAACAAAATATAATAAAAATTCAACGTTTAACAGGCAGTGTAACAAAAATATTTAATATGATCACATTGCCTTTTTACTTAAGATACAATATTACAATAAACTCTACCCTTATATCACCACATAAATTCAAACCCTTTACTTTTAAGATCATTATAAATATACTTACCAAATGCACCTTGATGTAATATACAATTGCACTACTTTTTAAATGTTACATTGTATACACAGATTAAGGCGAGGTTTTGATAACATTTCTTTTAGAAAAGGGTTTGACAACACTGACCATGCGTCAAATGTCTTTCAATTTAATCACAACTCAAGTTTGAATTGTCCGAGAAAAAAACAATTTAGAAATAATTTCTCTGAGCAAAACAATTTAGAAATATTTACTCCATGAATTTAGCTCTACGACTTAAATTAAATGGTATTAATCCGAGTATGGATTTTCAAATAGGCGTCTTTGTCGAACCCACACCACTTGCGTGACATTGCCTAGTTTATGTTTTAACAGCATAAAATTTTTCTCACGTTTCTCCCCCTCACAAGTATACAGTGGTCGCATTACCTATCCATATATAAAGGGGGGTGTATATATATATACACAAAATTTCTCCATTCCTAAAAATCCTCTGAACTCTGCACTCTAGTTTCTCCTCACTCTCTTCCCTTTGGATTTTTTTTTCTTCTCTCGACACAAGAAGCGAATCGAGAGAATTTCCGATTAACTTCGCTTGATCTTCAGATCATCCAACCATTTCTAGTAATCAGCACGCAGATTCCGCATTCATGGATCAGGAGCAGGCTTCTGAAGCCCTAAATCCATCGTCTACTTCCACCGGCAGAAAG
>AYJT01032076.1:0-15863 GCA_001278415.1 Ocimum tenuiflorum | reverse complement strand
CATTTGTTGGTTGACTCATCTATCTTTTTAAAATAAATGGTATTAATGTGATTTGATTATTTGATATATGATGTAGATTGTTATCTCTCTCCTCTATCAAAAAAATTGCTAAAAACATTAAACAGCCATAACTCATTCAAATCAAATTATTTTTGGCGTATCATATACCAAATTAAAGTTATTTTTATAAGCTTTCAAATGATATCCATATTGAATATGTTTGCTCGAATAATTTTTTTACGTTCACACAGTTTACGATGACATAATCAATTGCATAAAGTAATGTATTCGTTGGTATATGCATATATGTTTTATTGCATACTGCATGTGTTGCATATAACATGTTATATATTTGCATACGGCATTATATAACCGTTTGTATATAAATATAGATGTTCTATTGTCAAGACGTGAGCGATTGTTGTAAAATTACCAATATACCCTTGATGAAACAGAAACCACGTACATATGCAAGTGGACGGAAATAAATCAAGATCGTTAGTCTATATCATCCTATGCCTGTGATGCGTGTTTAGTTTGCATCTTAAAGATAGTTTGCACAGTAATGAACGTTAATATGATTTCACATATAAGATGTAATATAATTATTTATATGTCACAATGTAAAACGTGTGTGGAGATGATTTTCAACTTTGAGAAATATGAAAAATTGCACCAGTGTAATTCATGAGTTGACAATTTTTCCACCCTCATTAAAAAAAAAAGAAAGTCTGAACATTGTACTGGTCTGATTCAAGTGTAAGAGATTCATGCATTCGCCTGAAGGAGGAAAAAAGTTAAAAAAGGGGCACATGCATTCAATTCAACGAACACCATAAATAATACCGAAAACACGGAAGGCAGAAGATAAAAATACACAACCCTACCCGAACAACTTGCAATGGAATTTCATTTTATCATTTATTATGTAAATGAAAGGTTTTTCACTATTTTTCTTTTTCCTTTCTTTCTATTTAGCGTAATTAAAATTAAAATTCATGTATTATTAAGTAAAAACTAGTTTATAACACACTATACAATGCATGGACATCACTTTATAATATTTTATTCTTAATTATATATAATTTACAATATAGATTCAATAGTGCTGTGTAATTATTATTCAATAGTTTAATATGTGTATAACATATTTGATATAATTTTGTGGTGTTCTTACGGAAAATTAACAAATAAAAAAGTGAAGACTTTCAGAGGAAGGAAGATACCATTTTTCAGAATGTAGCAACTATAAAATCTAATGCAGGATTAAGTAGTAATTATAAAATCTAATGCAGGTAAAGTGAAAACAATTATTTCATACGATTTTTTATTTAATTTATAATTAACTGTTTAAATTTTATTTGATTTTAATATTTTGATACTATATGTTTAAAGATGAATGTAGTTGAGAGAATAATTTCGTATAAATTAGAGAATGTCACTCCTGCAAACTAATTATTGAACTTATATAATGAGAAGTTCAAAAGTATCAATCGACAAAATGTACAGTGGTCTTAAACACGTGAAAGATGAGTAAAATATAAAAATTTAAAGTACAGAAATTAAAAAGAAAACTAATTTGTAATTAGCTTGTATCTTTAAAGAGTTATATTTCACAGACAAACTCTCGACCAACTGTACAATGATAATTATTGACTTTGTCCAGCGGAACAACACGAAATAATTTCTTCTTCCTGTTTCAGTGGTCCTTGGGCTCGAGGTTGGGAGAATGGGACTTGAGGTTGGTCTCAAGGCAGCCTTGAGAGACTTCTTTAATGCATTTAGTAATATTATATAATACTGGTTTGATTGTCATTATGCTTTCAAACCGAAACGTTGAACTCAGATCGAATCCAAATCAAGAACTATTATGTTTTGTACGCATGAATGATAGATATTTTAATATTTGTTTCTTATAAACATGGATTTCAATATCGTAAATGAGAATATAAGGAAAGGTTTAATTTAATATATTATTTAAAACTTGAACTAAAAGGACAATATTATTAACAATGATTATTTTCTGTTTGTGTGAAGTTGATAATTGGTCATTTTGCATGTGTTTTAGTGTTGTTTTGTCATTATTTTGAGTCCGTTGTGGTGTCATTTTCGATCGATTATCATGTTGTTGTGTGTATTTGGTGTTTTGGCTCGTGTTATCTCTGGTTTGCAGGTTTTCGGGTGCAAATGGAGCAATTTAGGCAAATCCAGGTGTAGGTGGCATGCTTCGGCTTAGGCAAGAAAGTGCTTGGGTCAACTGGACGTTCCAGTCGCCCAACTGCATGGAGGAGTCGACTGTTGGAGTTGAGAAGCTCTCGAGTTGATTGGTCGGTTCACTCAACCGACTCCTCAGTCCAGTCGACCCGAGACTTTCATCATAGGTGCTCGGGTCGACTACAGAAGAAGTCGAGCATCGTGGGGAAGAGTTGAAGCTGAGCACTCGATCGACTGTTCGGTGCAGTCGATCGACTGCAACGTTTTTCATGGGCTTTTCGGCCCAAGCGAGGAGTTTCAACCTAATTTCATCCAAAATCTATAAATAGGGGTTCTTGTGGTGGGATTTGCAGCTTTTATCTTAGGTTTAGGTTAGATTACACTTTTACATGCTTTCTAGCTTAGATTTATCTTGTTTTCCAGATCGTGATACTTGCATAGCTCAAATTTCATCGCTTTCATCTACTTTCTTGTAAATTAATTTAGTTCGCTTTCATAGGAACATTATAGAAATTCTTGTCTTTAAATTCATGAGTATGTTTATGCTTTCCTTCATTGTTTTCTCTTCTCATGCTTTATTTATTGCTTTAATTATGAGTAGCTAAATCCGTTCGTGGGGTTCTAGGATTAATGTTTTGAATAATGATTATGGATTGATGAATTGAATATTAATTTCCAACGAATCTTGAATATTTCAAATTCTTTGTTCTTTCTTCTGTTGATTCAATTAAAAAGTTGTTTTCAATAAGTTCACAATTAATGTTATTTAACCAAAAGTTTGAGGCGTTAATGGATTGGGGTTTCGAAAGGATTGACTGGAATAAATTAGATTCGAAACAGTTGATTAGAATTGATATTCGATCTTTTGGGAGTTTTCATTTACTACTTACATTTAAAAAATGAAAAAGGGGTTTTGAGAATCTACACCATTCATTTACTGAAAAAGTGTGTTTGGTAATTTTGCAAATCAAATCATACTCGATTTCGTTGGTGGTTGATTTCTCTTTGTTGGTCTATGATTTGTGTTTATGATACGATCCTCGAACCTCCTTTGTTTTAATAATCGTTAATATTTTTATTGTTGCCTGGATAATAAACCAATCTCCCTTGGTGTTCGACTAGATAATAGGGCTACCGATAACGAATTAGTGCTCGACGACGTTTCTTTACATCTAGTCCATGTGGATCTCTTTTTATTATTGCGACCCGTTTCTCTATTAAGAAAAATGGGTATCAATTTTTGGCGTCGTTGTCGGGGATTAGATTGATTTGTTGTTGACATTAATTTAACTGGTGAACTATTGCTTTAGGCATTTTAATTTCTTACCTAGATAGATATTCTTTGTTTTGTCTAGTACTTCTTGCATATGGTAAATACCAGATATTTAGGAGTTACACTAATTCCTATAGATCCTGAGATAAACGTGACCATTAGGAGAATTACAAGTGCAAGCTCAAATTCCTCAGCCTCCTAATCCTCCTGTTCAAAATCATCATCCTGAAAGTCCAACATGTTCCGAAACTAGGTAACGTGCCTCACAATCCTCAGCCTCAACATCCTCAGTACCATCATCCTCCCCAAAATTATCCTCAGCATGCTCCTGCACCTGAGGTTCCTCATCAGATGGTACTGCACAACGCCATTCCTGCTAATCAACAAACTGTCGAGCATATCCTTGCTCCTTGCCAAGAGGATCATAGGTATGCCAACTTCCGATATGGTGTTGATGCGAACGACTTCGAGGTTAAAGGCATAGTTGTCCAAATGGTCCAGAATGAAGTTTTCAATGCTTTGCTGTCGGAGGATCTCAATGCTCATTTAGAGCAATTTCGTGAAATAGCCTCTACGTACAAATTGAATGGGGTGTCTCAAGACCAAATTAAACTCAAATTCTTCCCTTACTCTCTTACGAATAGAGCACGGTCTTGGTACCGTAGTCTGGACAAAAGTCAAATCGGGACTTGGGAAGAACTTCAATCCAAGTTCCTTGCCAAATAATTTCCTCGAGTCGTTATTCCTGCTAAACAATATGAAATTTCCTCTTTTCAACAACGTGTTGATATGCAGTTCAATGAAGCCTGGGAAAGGTATCGTGAGATGTTCGAAAGTGCCCTCATCACGGTTCTCTGAGGCGCAGCAACTTTGCCAAGTCTATCGTGGTCTGAACCCTGAAACCAAGGCTCTTGTTAACGCTTTGGCTGGTGGTTCTCTCATGAAGAGAACTTCGGTTGACGTTAAGCGAATCCTTGAGGATATGGCCAGCGAGACGGCTAGTTGGCTAACACCGTGTTCTCAAACTTTGACGGTTAAACAAGTTGCATCTATTGATGATAAAGTTCTCTTTCTACTGAAGTAGCTCATCTCCGTGATGAATTTTCTCGATGCAAAGGCGAGAGAGGTGCCTCAAATTTTTCCATTCAATAATGTACCTTGCATCATGAAGCTTGAACGAACTTACCCGGTTGAAGTAAATTACATTCGTAATTATTAACAACCAATGGTTACATACCCATCGGGGAATGCGGTGTATAATCCAAATGGTTAGTTCAATCATTCCAATTTCTCTTATGCAAACCTGCATAACGCCCTGACGCTTCACCCTAATTTTAATGTGTCTAATGGAATGATTATGGAATCAAAGCCACAAAATCAAGGAAAAAATAGGAACCCACCTCGTGGGAACCCGCAACAACAAAACTCTCAGAATCAGCAGCATAATAACCATCCAAATGCTCCCAATACTTTTAATGTTAATAATGCAACATTTGACAAAATGGAAGGGCATGTTAGTGCCCTTATGAAACACATGAAAATGATTGAGAATCAAATTGGCCAAATTATCAACGCGATGACCAGTCAACACAAGCCGATGCAACTACCTAGCAACACTGAACTGAATCCTAAGAATCAAATCGATGCAATTTCTTTGGGGAAATGGAGCATGTCATAATTCCCTTATTATTTCTAATCCTCTTGTTGCTCTTAATCTTCCTCCTGATCCTCATCTTCCTAGACCTTCTAATACCGCTAATGAGAAATGTTAAGTATCGTCGAGCTAACGACTTTAAAAAATTGCACTTATTGGGAAACAACCCTATTATTTCTTGTGTGCTTATGTGTTTGTGATCCTTTAATAACTTGTTTTATCTCCTAAAACTCATTCCCACTTAGTGTCAAATAAGTTTGGGAGAGGGGGGATGGAGTAGTTATTAAAGGATATTTGTGAGTTGTTGCATGTTGTTGAGTCACTTCCAAATTTGTTGGATGAGATTTTGAGATTGAAAGATGATTGAACTGTAATGACTTGGTTCGAGATTGTGATGTTTTGATAAAAAATTGTTGATTCTTTTGTGAATTTAGATTAGTTATTGATGAATGTTGTTGATCTTTGTTAAATTGAGCTCGTAGGAATACATATTGATGCTGTAATATTTTGAGCCTTGTTGCATGTGATTTGTGCAGCTTTTGTTGTGAGTGTGTCGAGATTTCAGATTTGTTGTGATGTGATTTGTCTTGGTTCTATATTGAAATAGTCTTGTTAGTTTACTCTACGAAATGATCTAAGGCGTGTTCTTTCATAGCCTTTATCTAAACATTGTCCTGTAAAAGATTTCCCTTGCTAGCCCCGTTGAGCCGTATGTAGTATTTTTTTTTTTATCATTTATTGTAAGAAGTAAGTTTGGGAGGGTGAGTTTGGTCAGTACAGTAGAAGAAGTATAGTTGAATGAGAGGTTATTATGTTTTAAGTTACCCAATAAAAAAGAAAAAAACGTGAAGGAATAAGAGTAAAAGTGGTAGATAATAAAAAGATTGAAATATAGGTGTGGGCTCTATATTTGATCTTTATTTGAGAATTGGAGGGTGGTACCATCACTTATCCAAAACATCCTACTTATGACTTTATAGCCCCGTTACAACCTTGCAAAGACCTTTGTGATCTTAGAGTTGAACCTACTTTTGAACCATGGAGAGAATAGATAAAAGATAAATTTAATCATGCTTGTTTGATCTCGATGACGAGTGTAAACATGGTCATTTCTCTTTGTTGAGTATGGTGTGTGAGCTTGTATTGACCTTGGTGAAGCAGTTTTCAAAGAGCTCAATCAACTTAGAAATATGGTCTAATTGATTTTTATTTGAATTTCATATTTGGATTTGAGATGTTACTAATGGTTGTTGAGTTATGGTGGTTTGATTCTTTTATTGATCGAGGACAATCAATCGTTCAAGTTTGGAAGATTGATAATCGGTCATTTTACATGTGTTTTAGTGTTGTTTTAGTTTGAGTACGTTGTGGTGTCATTTTCGACCGATTATCATGTTGTTGTGTGTGTCGGGTGTTTTTACTCGTGTTATCTCTATTTTACAGGTTTTCAGGTATAAATGGAGCAATTTAGGTCAATCCAGGTGGAGGTGGCATGATTCAACTTAGGCAAGAAAGTGCTCGAGTCTACTGGACGTTCTAGTCACCCAATTGCAAGGAGGAGTCGACTATTGGAGTTGAGAAGCTCTCGGTTGACTGGTCGGTTTAGTCAACCGGCTCCTCAGTCCAGTCAACCCAAGACTCTCGTCAGGGATTCTCGGGTCAACTACAGAAGAAATCAAGTGCCATGGGAAGGAGTCATGGCTGAGCAGTCGATCCACTGCAATGTTTACATAGGCTTTTCGGCCCAAGCGAGGAGTTTCGACCTAATTTCACCCAAAACTTATAAATAGGGGTTCTTGTGGCAGGATTTGCAGCTTTTGTCTTAGGTTTAGTTTATTTTTTTTATTGTTGAGCAAATCTTAGGTTTAGTTTAGATTACACTTTTACATGCTTTCTAGCTTAGATTTATCTTGCTTTCCGGATCGTGACACTTCAATAGCTCGATTTTCATCACTTTCATCTACTTTCTTGTAAGCTAGTTTAATTCACTTTCATAGGAACATTTTAGGAATTCTTGTCTTTATATTCATGAGTACGTTTATGCTTTCGTTCATTACTTTTTCTTCTCTTTCTTTATTTATTACTTTAATTATCAGTAGCTAAATCCGTTCGTGGGGTTCAAGGATTAATGTTGTGAATAACGATTAAGGATCGATAAATTGAATATTAATTTCCAACGAATCTTGAATTTTTCAAATCCTTTGTTCTTTCTTCCATTGATTCAATCAAAATTTGTTTTCAATGTGTTCACATTAGTGTTCCTTAACCAAAAGTTTGAGGCATTAATGGATTGAGATTTCGAAATGATTAATCGGAGTAGATTTGGTTCGAAATAATTGATTAGAATTGATGGTCGATCTTTTGGGAGTTTTCATTTACTCCTTACATTTAAAACATGTAAAAGGATTTTTGAGAATCTATTCCATTCATTTATTCAAAAAGTGTGTTTGGTAATTTTGCAAATCAAATCATTCTCAATTTTGTTGGTAGTTGATTTCTCTTTGTTGGTCCATGATTTGCATTTACGATACGATCCTAGAACCTCCTTTGTGTTAATAACCGTTAATATTTTTATTGTTGCCTAGATAATAAACCAATCTTCCTTGGTGTTCGACTGGACAATAGGGCTACCGATAACGAACTAATGCTCGACGATATTTCTTTAGATCTAGTCCTTATGGATCAATATTTTTATTATTGCGAATTGTTTCTCCGTTAGGAAAAATGCGTATTGGAAGTCCATTAAACCGTCTATGAAGATAGTACGTCAATAAGAATTTCAGGATACAAATAAAACATATTTTATAATTTATATTTTACGATGTAGGATTCAAATCTTGTAAGAAAAATTCCTACATAAGAAATAAGAATGAATCTGAGCCATAAGATTAATAAAATCTACAGTTTGAGATTTTTTCTTTTCAGCGTGTGTGTGGTTTTTTGTGTTATAACTGTGTGCTTGATCTATGTGCTTGATGATCAAACATACAGTTATAACACAACCAAGCACACATGCTGAAAAGAGAAAAAATCTCAACCATATATTTTATTAATCTCATAGCTCAAATTCGTTATTATTTCTAATGGAATGATCTTTTCTCATTTGATCCACTCCTTTGAGATGTAATATAAATGTGAATGCAGAAAGTATTTAACTTTGAGAAATGTAAAGTACAACCTTCAAATAAAATATATTGTATAATTTATATTTTACGATGTAATATAAATGTGAGTGGAGAAAGTATTTAACTCTGAGAAATCTAAATTACAGCATTTTAATCCATGAATTAATATTTCTCCCATCCGCGTGCCAAAAGGAGTTCTAAACATTGACTTGTTCCAACTTGTGTATAAAAATGCATTCAATGCACTGAACACCATAAAAATTACAATGAAAATGATTGAAGGAAGAAAATCGATCTGCAGGGCGAGGCGACCGTACCCCATAGGCCAGCAACTTGCCATATTGGAGTTCCACTTGCTATAAGTAAATAAATGATAGGCTTTTTTTTTGTTCGGCCGCCTTTTCAGTATTTTTTTTAATGCTTACACATAAATAAAACTTCAGTTCTAAGTAGAGGTTAGAAAAGAAAATTGAACAAAGAATTTAAAAATAAACCCAAGAATTTAAAAATACTGATTAGAATCTGCAATTTCAAAAGTGACGTTTTAATCCTAAACAATGTTCGTTTTAAATAATGACGTTAATAATGCAATACACAACATCATAAATTTGAATCATTAATTCTAAATGTGAATTATTGCGAACGAAAGAGAAGAACACTTTTAGATTATTAAATGGAAGATAAAGTTAAAAAATTATTGTTTCAAATTAATAATAATTTTACATTCAATTCCGTTGTGTTTACGTTCATTAAGTATATAAATTATAATGATATTTAATTTATTTCCATATATAGATTGTAAGAATCGTGAAACATGGAAAAATAATGACATGTTTTCCTCGATTCGGATCCCTTGTTAAATTATGTATTACACATTATATTATATTGTTCGGATTATTGACATGTGTACAAATTAATGAAGATCAATTACATTCATAATAAAGAATTATCTTATCATAATTGATTACCTCTAATTAATACACATGTCAAGAATCTTTATTGTATAACAAAATATGGGATAATATTGTGTAATAGAGGATCCGAAGTGAGTTTTTCTTTGCATTAATTTTATGCCAAATATCAAAATATAGTACAAACTATGGATACAGTTACTGAAATAGTTCAAAATATCGACATTCTGCAAATAAATATATAAATTACTTTAAATGATACAAATTTAGAATGTGATCTTTTTTTCGGTGCTGAAATTTTGATTTAACTTGCCGAGCTTCAGATGAGCAGGAATCTTTGAAATTTAAAAATTTGTCCCCCACACACAAAATCAGTTAGATTTTCAAAAAAGTTTATAGTATAAGATAGTTTATATATTTATTTGCAAGACTGCAATTCTGTCGCTAAACAGACAATTTCCATCACTAAACAACATTAGCAATGGAATATTTCCGTAGATAAACTGGGCGTCGCTGCATTTTGGTAACAAAATAAGCTACATATTTATTTAATTTTTAAAAGATATATAAATATATTTGCGATGTATTTCTTCACTAAAAATATATTATTCTTTTACAAAAAAAAAAAGTAAATTAGACCGATTCCCACCCAATAACCGATTCATACCCACCTTACCATTTGAACCAACAATCGGCTCGCATCACTTTGCAATGTTGAAGTTGATGAGATTAAAACACCTAACCTTTGACAAGTTGCAAGAGGTTCCATCCACTGTACCAAAGCCTATTTTCATAAAGTAACACTTTATTTTTATATATAAATATATATGCTATTTCTATTAATTTTTTAAATTATATTATGCAATAGCATTTATTTAATATTTAAATTATATTATTTAAATCGAATATTTAAAAATATTCAAATTGTTTTAGTCTATTATACTTTATTTATATATATCTATATATATATATATATATATATTGCTAGTTCTATTCATCTTTTTATGTTATATTTTATGCAGTACCATTTATTTAACATTTAAATTACATAAATTTATTTAAATCGGAAAATTTAAAAATATTCAAATTATGTTTACAAGTTCACACCAAATTTGTACTAAATGTAGCCTGGGCAGTTGGGAATCTTATGACTTATTTTATTCTATTAAAAATAAGAGAATTCTTAAATTTATAAAATTAAAATCAAGTCACAATCCAATGACAGAATCCTTATAAAAAGAAAGGGTTCTCGTAGCCCACTTTTTAATTACTATTGTCAAGTTAATAACCTTTTTCATTATAGTAACAACACAATATTGTTTGAGGATATTTAATTTTTTATGTTTATGATAAAAATTATTAGAAAGTGAAGTTTAATGGAGTAAGAAATAACACATCGAATAAACACTCCGTATCCCTTGTTACTTAATAATGTTACACATTGTGTTACACCACATGAATTTTTGACATGTGTATTATTCAAGGGTGATAAATTAAGACAAAATCTTTCATTATTATGATAACGATTGATTTCCATTAATTTGTACACATGTCAAGAATCCATGTGGTGTAATATAATGTGTAATATCATCGTGTAACAGGGAATCGGAACCGGAATACAAATGGGAGAAGAAACTATAATAAGTCAACTTAATGGAGTAAAAGACTTCCTCCCAAAAGGTAAAACTTGTGAAAAGAGAATAGCATAAAAAGTGGAAGCAACTTTAGTTTTCAAGTGGTATTTTGGCTCTGGCTCTCTCATACATACAAAAGTTGCAACAGCAGAGGAACAGGCATTGATCTGTGATGGAAGCAGTTATTATTACCGTGGCGGTTGCCATCCTCAGAGTTGTAGCTAAGAAGGTGGTCTTAGTTTCAATACAACACATCGAACACCATCGTAGTTTCAAGCGAGATTTTGAATGTCTGGCCAACAGCATCGACATGATTGAAAAGGTGTTGAGCCACGCTCAGATGCGGCGACTCACCGACGGGGCCGTGAAGAAATGGCTGGAGAATCTCGAAGATGTGGCCTTCGAAACCGACTACGTTTTGGACAAGTTCATCTACAGGCTGCAGCGCAGATCTCTCAAGGGAAATTTCCACTTGATATTCACAGGCTCCAATTATTTCACTCGTTACAGATGCGGTCGAAAAATCAAAGCCATCAATTTGAAGATGGAAGCAGTAAAAGATGAAGCAGAAAGCTTCGGCCTTCAAACCAGATATGCCCTCACATATGATTCCAACCCATCAGCAAGCATGGAAACCGATTCAGTCACCGCCGATCCAATTTTCCTCGGCAGAGACGACCGTGTCTCCAGAATAGTAGCGACGCTGACGGATCGTAGCTCAAGTGGGAAAAGGCTCTCCGTCATCCCGATTGTGGGAATGGGCGGACTGGGGAAGACGATGCTGGCTCGGAAAGTGTACCATGATGGTGAGATAAGATGTCACTTTGGATCACGTAGCTGGGTGTATGTATCCCAGGATTTCGATCTCATTAATGTGTTGAAGAAATTTCTGACCACATTAACTTCACAAACTGGAGTATTTGAGAGTAGGGAAGCTATTTTGCAGAAGCTTCGAGAAGCCTTGCGGGATAGGAGGTATTTTCTCGTTGTTGACGACGTCTGGTGTGGAGATGATCAGAAATGGCAAGAGTTCATGAGTTGTTTGTCCGGAGTCACTTCTACCACCGGAAATGGCATCATTGTCACCTCCAGGAGCAGCATTGTCGCTTCAACTGAGAGTACACAACTGGAGACCATTCACTTAGAAGGCTTGTCACATGAAGATTGCTGGTCCATAATCAAAGAAAAAGCCTTCCCCTCTGCTTCCGAGCCATCTGAATTCAGGGCCATTGGGAAAAAGATTGCAATTAAATGTCAAGGTTTGCCGCTAGCAGCCAGCGTAGTAGGGGGGGTGCTGCGCGGCAAATCTGAAAAGGATTGGCTCCGGATCGAGGAAGACCTGGTTTCATGCGTTGAAGGTGATGACAATTACATCACCACCATCTTGAGACTCAGCTTCGACTATTTGCACTCGCCCATGCTCAAGAAGTGCTTTATGTACTGTTCGGTTTTCCCCAGAGGTGAAGAGATGGAAGGGGAGGAGCTGATTGAGCTGTGGATGGCCGAAGGGTTTCTTGAATCGGATGGAGAAGATATGGAGCTTGTGGGCAACACTTTGTTGGAGCATCTTCTGCAGAGCTCTTTACTGCACGCGGTGAAGAGTGATAGATACGGTAATGTAACACGGTATGGGATGCATGATCTTGTGCATGGTCTAGCTTCCAACCTCTCGCGCTCGTCAACTCGGATCCGATACCTCGGCAGTGAACCGGATCCTCCAATGAAAAAGGACTACTACTTGCGCACATTGTTCTGCAGAAATGACGACGCTAGCATGCTTTTCAGATTCAAATGCTTGCGTGCTTTGACGCTGACTGGAGAGAATGTCATTAAGTTGTCTGCTTCAATCACGAAGCTAATACTGTTGAGATATCTCAATATCTCCTACACTGGGATTACTAGTTTGCCCAACTCCATGGATAATCTATGTCTATTGCAGACTTTCAAAGCACGCGGAGCCAAGTTGACGAAGCTGCCAACTGAATTCACCAACTTCGTCAAATTGAGGCATCTTCACATTGATGTTGGTGTTGAAATGCCTCCCAATATCAGGCGAATCACCTCTCTTCGAACACTAGCATGCTTCAGAGTCAGCAGCAGGAAGGGGTGCCGAATAGGAGAGCTCGGAAACTTGCATGATCTCAAGGGGAAATTAAGAATCGATAATCTTGAAGAGGTGCATGGTCAAGAAGAGGCTGAGAGTGCAAATCTATGCCAAAAGCAAAATTTGATCAAGTTAAGATTTTCATGGGATAAAACCAAAGAAAGTGAGGCAAATGGTAAGAATGTGCTGGGCGGACTCCAACCACCCCGAAATCTGAAGAGCTTAAGCATTGAGGGATTCCAAAGCGAAAGCTTCCCATCATGGACTATGAAGATGGCTGTAAGATATGAGGCTCAAGGCACGTGGCAGGTACTCTATAACTTGATTAAGATAAAGCTATCAAACTGCTGCAATTGTGTTGAAATACCAGGTGTGGGACTCCTGCCAAAACTCAAGTTTCTTCATCTCAAGGGCCTGCACAGTGTCACAGCCATAGGCTCTTCATTCTACGGAATTGGTGAAAATGAGAGATTTCCAGCTCTCGAAACACTCACTCTCACAGAGATGACAAACCTACAAGAATGGGAAGGAGTAGAGGCTGCAAGCGGAAAGGAATTGTCGGCATTTCCTCGCCTTCAATACTTGCGCATCAGTCGGTGCAAGCAACTGAGGAGAGCACCGAGTCATTTCCGTTGCCTTAGAGAGTTGGATATCTACGAGATGGACAGCTGCAAGCCTCTTGAAGACATATGTGGGGTGAGGTTGAGGTCTCTTAGAGAAGTCAACATAGAGGGAGTGGATGGATTGGAATACCTTCCACCTGGGTTGTTTTCTAACAACCAGTCTCTCATAAATATCAAGATAAAGCTGTGCACCAGGTTGAGGAAGTTGCCAGACGGTCTATCCACCCTCAATGATCTCAGGAGCTTCACATTGGTGAGCCCAAGCAGCGAATTCGATGTCCACGAGGTGGTTGGAAACCTCAGAGGATCACTTCATCTCACACAAATCACAATAAGTCAATGAATTTCCATCTAGGTCTTGTCAATTGTATCCTTCTCAATTGCCGGGGATAATATTTCATCATGAATCTGTGTTTCCTACAGAATGTGATATATGGCCATATGGGTTTCCCATTGTGATATGTAATGTGTCTCGGAGCTTGGTAAGTTATTTGGTGCCTTGGGGCGTGAAAATAAATTTACTGTGTATGTAATTTTACTAATGTATATATTTGTGAATAGTCTCTCCTCAAGCTATAAACTAATGGCTTTGGGCGAAGTGCGTTAGTAATGCAGTCAAATATTTTTTTTAGATATGAAAAATATACTAATTTTAATGGTTTTGGGTGATATGCGCTATTGCATAGTAACTAACGGCGGTCAAACGGTGTTTCTTCTATGAAGAAAATATTCATAGTTTAGCTTCTTCAAATTAATTTTTCTATCTTTTTAAATGTGGCACTCCGACCCAAATATTGGATATTGTACTAAGAAAACATGAAAGTAGAAACATTTAGATGAGAATCACATCAATATAAAATATCGAATTGAAGAAGAAACTAAGAATTGAAGAAAATAATATTTTGGGGTCAAATACTAAAAATCAAATAAATTAATTAAGCAAAGAATGAATATATTCACACGTATAAAATAAGATTAACTACATTCAATATAGTAAGATTAAGTCCAAAAGGGTACCAATTGGTCACAAAAAATTTTATGTCAAATAACAAGGGCAGAAATGCACTTGAATACTCAAAGAACCAATAAGAATCAAACACAAAATTTGATGTGGATAAAATAATTTAGCACATTTGAAGTCCACTAATGCTTGTAGCCCAATCAAAAGCCCGAAACCTATTCAAAGGGCACAAGAGAGGACCTTGAAGCAGCCTAATCGAAGGACAATATAATTTCAAATTCAAAGAATTGATCAACATCCTTGAGGACTAGCTTAAAGTTGTCCTCGAGAATCACCGTCAGTTCTCGAAGACCGACCCAAAGTCTTCACAAGACGTCCAAACAACATTCGAAGGGCTCACTCAAGAAACCTTTTAAGGTTGTCCAGATGAACAAACACAAACCCGAAGCAACCTTTAAAGCCTGATCCAATACCCTCAACCTTGTTAGAAGAATCTCAAACTCGAAGCCATAATCCGCATTTTTTATGAACACACATGTCAGAAGCTTCTGGAACAGGCTAAAACATACACTGCATATGAGGGAATGTTAGTATTGGACAAATGAAGGAATTATCATTTTCATGTATTTATAGGTTGTTAGAATCACACACCTTGTATCATTGATTCACACATTCACGTAGATTATTACATATCACACACACACACTTAACACACGCAAACCATAGCATAGTTCTCTCTCCAAGACATTGGAATTTCTTTTTGTAACGTCCCGTCCTTTCTACGTCCGAAGAACTACTCAAATAAGCAGTAATAATTCACAATGAAGCGAGTCTAGCACCAAAATAGTAATTCATTAGGATGATTCAAGTCTAAACGAGAATAACATATGGAACTTGTTACATCAATTTTCAAAATACAGCTTTTGAACAATGGAAATACACAGCTGGAATACATATATGGAGATACGTATCCCTGAGCATCTAGGTTCTCAAAATATTCTAAGCTGCTCAACGAATCTGAACTCCACCACGCTCAACGTGCATGTTTAGAAATAGATGCAGATCTGAGTACATTTACACTCAGTGAACATGTTGTAAAAAACAATACACACATAAAAGCTGGAACTGTCAGAATCATTCAAGAATAGGCACATGGGAATTTTAGTTCATTTGAAATCCTCCCATATCTATCAAAATCATTTTATACATTTCATACCAAGCTTGGATTTTAAGTTTAGTCCATCAACACTATCTGTTATCATGTGTGAACTAGGAAGTAGGCCTTCTTCCACAGCCACGGTGTCTGTTCTATTTGGAAGGCACAAAAAGTGAACTAGTCTTGGTATTTTCTCTCTTCGAGACTA
>AYJT01032066.1:0-11071 GCA_001278415.1 Ocimum tenuiflorum | reverse complement strand
ACCCAAGTCTTTCATTTCAAACTTCGTCTTTAGGCATGAGCGAGCTTCTTCGAGCTCTTTTTGTATTCCAATTATGTTTATATTATCAACATAAATAGAAATAATACAAAAACAATCCTTTGTCTTTTTTATAAACACACAAGGACATACATCATTATTAACATATTCCTTTTTCAAGAGGAATTCACCTAGTCGGTTGTACCATATTTTTCCCCGACTGTTTTAATCAGTATAGTGCCTTTTCTAATTTGATACTATACATGTTGTGATTTTCATTTTCTTTCATATTCGAGATATTAAGTTCTTCAAGAACTTTCATATAAATATCGGTGTCTAATGATCCATATAAATATGCATCCATTAACTGCATATTTAAGTTCATATTTGCTACCAGAGATATTAAGTAGTGGAACGTTATGTTATCCAAAATAAGAGAGTATATTTGATCAAAATCAATTCTGGCTCTCTACGAAAACCCTTGAGCTACTAATCTCGCTTTATGTCTTAGTACCTCATTATTTTCATTCTTTTTCATACAAACACCCACGTATATCCTACAGGGATAACATTCTTGGGTGTAAGTCCTATATGACCAAGTGCTTTTCTCTTAGATAGCGAGTAAAATTCTCCTCCAATTGTTTCTTTCCATTTTGGCCAATCATAGCGCTTCCGGCACTCAGCCTTTGTTTTAGGCTCTGGATCCATAATATCATTTAAAATTGTATGAGCAATTATGGAGACAAAATTATCGTCGACAACTGTTATATTTATATCATAAGTTTCTCCTGTATTTACAAGATTCATAGCAACTTCTATATTAACATCAACCAAATCTTTGTCATTGCTCATAATATTATGATTTGGTCGTTCTGCAATCCAAATATTTGTATTATTTGTATTCGTTGCACGTGATAATGTATTAAGACTCTTGTCTACAGGACAATTCTCTTCAGGAGGCTGTTGGAGTGCTATTATTTCTTTATTTGATTTTGTTTTCCGTGGATTTTTATCTTTAGCACTGATAGGTCTCACATGCTTTTGGCATTGAGGAGCATCATTTGATTTACTTGGTCTAGCTGGGATTCAATTTTTCTAGTGCATTTGTAGCAGGTATATGTGATTGAATCAATCCTTTATGATCATTGAATGCATCTGGCAGATTACTTGCTAAATATTGCGAGTTTATAATCTTTCGAACCTTAAGTTCTGATTCATTTGTGCAAGGATCTAAATGTTGAAGATTTTTTCGTTCCATAAGTCCACCGAATAGAAGCATCAATCAGGACCATGAAATATTGAAAAGGTCCTAATGCAGGATGAATTGGTCCACATATATCACCTTGAATTCTTTCAAGAAATTTAGGACATTATATTCCAACTTTTGTGCGTGAAGGTTTTATTATGAGTTTGCCCTTCGCACATGGTACACAAATAAAATCTTATCAGGAATTAAGAGTTTTCTTTTGTATATTATGCCCAATGGCATTTTTAATAGTCTGGCGCATCATTGTTTGCCTAGGATGACCCAATCGCTCGTGCCACAATTTGAAAGATTTTGAGTCATCAAATTTTACGCTCATCGCAACATTGTAATTGGGTTGAATATAAGTATAATATAGCCCTGATGAAAAGGATCGGAGCTTTACTAAAACTTGTTTTCGACATTCAATGATTTGAGTTATGAGTAAGAGTTATTTGTTATTCTCCATATTAGTTTCTATATGGAAACCATTTAATCGGATGTCTTTGAAAATAAAGAGGGTATGTTTTGATTCAGGATATAAGAGTTCATCTTCAATAATTAATTATGTACTTATTGGTACAATTAAAAAAGCTCTTCCAGAGCCGACAATAAGGATATTGTCGTTTGCAATTGTGGTGATGCTCCCCCTTTTTTCAGTAAGAGTTTGAAAATATTATCTATCCGTGAGGATAGTATGTGTTGTGGCACTATCAACCAAATACAACACACTAGGATTGTCCATTCTCAAAAGTTTAGTAGATTGTAGCCGTCTAACTAAAAATATTTAACTGCATTCATCTTATGATCCAAATGTAATGCCAAAAGTAAATGCGATTACTGAAAATACATGTATTTAACACTGTATATCTGAAATATCTTAGTAAAATAGATATCTTCCCTTAAACTAAAATAAAAATAATAATAATATGTCAAATCAAATTTGCTGGCAAATTCTTATATGAACAGAGCACATATATGCGAGCGAAACAATCACTGCGACAACTTATGTAAAATTTGTTCATAAAAGGGCAAAATTTCAATGATTGATATTAATGATGAGATGGTAGCGAACGAATTTGAAAGATTTCTTGGAGGAAAAGAAAAAGAGATCGCAAACCCAAGAAGCTAGTTACACGACAACACAATCACGAAACAAGATAATATTTTGTAATCCTTGGAGAGAAAAAATCACCCCAAATGATATCAACGATGTGACGATTATTGGATCATTCGAAATTAGCGAGACAAAATGAAATAAAACAAAATAAATTCCTCCTGTTTCAAACCTAAAAAATGTATAGAATAAATACACACTAAATCACTAATCATATAACAAATCCAGCGATTTCAATACCCAAAGGATCAGATTTAATGGATGGACTCAGAATTTTGAAAACATGCCCCAAGAAATAGCATATAAAATCATTCCACCGATCTAATTAAAAATCAGATTGGCATACTATGCCATACAATTCATGAAAATTGACTGATCAAAGTTTCAAACAAATTCCTTGGAGGAAAGATAGATCCTTTCCTAGAGCTTACACACCAAATTTTCAACGGTAGAACAAAGTACTGATAACGTGTAATGATTCAACTTCTTCAACAATTGATTAAAAATATAGAGAATTAAATGAGTAAAGAGAAAGAGATATCAGAAGAGAGAAAACACAGAAACGGCAAATGGAAAGAAGAATATTGTTTTCTCAGTAACGGATATGTTTGTTTGCAACCCCTTTTATAAGGGATAATACAAATCTAATAATACAAATAATGTCCACGTAAATAAAATAAAATATTTTATAACAGTCTTTGCATTTCTTTTTTTATTTTCAATTTTATCTTTTTTTGTTTTTATTTTTTTTATCTGGATTTTTTATTTTTATGTTTTACTTTTATTATTCCTTTCTTATTTGGAATTTTTTATTAATATATTCAATTTATTTTCAATTTGTATTGTTATGGATTTATTGTGATTTTTTCTTTTTCTTATCTTAAGTTTAGCTTTTCACTGTTTACTTTTCGCATTATTTTCTGTATTGATTTATTATTTCCATTTCTTATGTTTTTGTGTTTCAGCTTTTAAATTTTTTCATTTATTTTCTTTTTATCGGAATTTTTCGTTTTCTTTTGTTGTTTCTTTTTTATTATTTATAATATTTAAAGTCATTAAAAAGATAATGTCATTTGCTATTTAGGTAAGGATAGAATAGAATTAAGTATTATATTTGAAAGAAAAATAGAAGTTTTATACACAGTTTGACACAAATTTTAGTTGAATATCCTTTTCTCTAAGTGGTAAAGTGACTTTTGAGAAATTAACCCACTTCAGGTTATATGCATTGGAAAATTATTGGGGCCTGCGTTGTAAAAAGATTTGAATATTGGATAACCTCGATCAGATTCTCCTAAAAAGATTTGAATATTGGATAACCTCGATCAGATTCTCCTGAATTCGGAATTCTCCCTGTCAACCATCTCTTGCTGAATGGATGCGTCGTCGATCGCTGGCTGTTCAATGGATGCGGTCGAGGCGGAGATTCACCAGGTGTTTGTGAAATTGTTCGACGGAAAGCACAGAATTTTGAATTTCAATGCGCCGTCAATCGCCGTCTCCGCCCTCAAACACCGCCTCGAAACCCTTACATCCATCCCCTCTCGCTTCCAGTTACTCCTGAACAATTCCCGGATCCTCGAAGATCACCAAACCCTAACCCTGGTTCAATCCAGCCCGAATCCCCAATTTACTGAAATCCTCATTCCTAATTCCAGAACCAAATCAGACCAAGACCGAGACATTACACTATCCCGTTTCGCGGACCAAAATGGATTTAGGAGGTTTCCTGTTGTAGTGCACCTGTCGCTGCGTCTTAGAGGCGGGAAAGGTGGGTTTGGGTCGTTGCTGAGAGGGGCAGCGACGAAGGCTGGGCAGAAGAAAACGAACAACTTTGATGCTTGTAGGGATATGAGTGGGCGGAGGCTGAGGCATGTGAACGCTGAGAAGAAGCTTGAGGAGTGGAGGGCGGAGGCGGAGAAGAGGAAGTTGGAGAAGATGGCTGAAGATTTCCTCAAGACAAAGGCTAAAGAGGTCAAGAAGAGTGGAAAGGGAAATGGGGGTGATGGTGCTGACAGGTATGTGGCAAAGTATAGGGAGGACTCCGAGAAGTGTAGGGAAGAGGTGGAGCGGTCGGTCAGTGAATCGCTTAAGGGGTTGATTAACCAGAAGAGGAAGAGTAACGCGGAGGGGAATGAGTCGGCATCTAAGCGGTTTAAGATATGGTACGGAATTTCTGTAACCCTGCAATATGTTACATTTGTTTGTCGTGTATTGACATGAGTAAATTCATATCATGGGCTTTGATGAATGTGAAGTGATTGCTAGCTGTTTAGTTGATTGCGGCTGAGTTTTCTTTGTTGGTTTGTAAATTATTTGTTGGTTTGATATGGGCTAGTCTAATATCTTTGTTTTGAAAATTTTAGTAGTCAGTTCCAAATTCCAATAGTTAATAACTGTAGGTTGAGATAGCCCTGAATCTTGAGTCTGTATGTGTGTGTTTTCCATTCATAAAAATTGGTCGTTTTTTAATTAGTGTGTCCTTGAATAACATTTGTGTAAATTTCTTTTGTCAGGATGGGAAAGAGAAAAGTGGGTGATAGTGACAGTGAAGAAGATCTGGATGAGGATGATGTTGATGTAGATGAAGAGGAAAATGAGGGATCTGTGATCATAGATAATGGCAGTAATTCAGATTCAAGCAAAGAATTGGATGCAAGTTCAGGTTCGATTGCTGGTGGGGAACTTGGTGCTGGATCCGTTGATCAAGGCTCTGATGAAGAAGGCACCGAGGAGTCACTTAAATCATTAAAAAATATGGATGGATGTGGTGAGGGTGGCTATAGTAAAAGTAAAGATGATCTTGCGATAGAGAGTCACCATCGAAGTAAAGAGGTTTCTGAGGCTCCCAGTAAGTCCCAGTCCAACAAAGTGAACGAAGTAATTAGTCGACAACCTGGTACCTCTGATTCAGAGGTTGAAGTTGTTTCAGCTCGAGAAGCTAGAGATAGTTCTGCATCTGAATCAGTATCTCTGAATGCAGGTGATAGTTTTCAAGACATAGATAAGCCCTTAAATCTTGATGATTATCATTCAGCCGCTGAGTTGGAGGTATATTTTTTTTCCCTGATGCAAATATTTTATCTTCAGGTTCTTTCCTTGTTACCAAATATTTGTTCAAGTTAGTGGTCGGAAACTTATCATCGAATTAACAATGAATTGTAGGTTCTTGGATTGGAACGGTTAAAATCGGAACTTCAAGTCCGTGGGTTGAAGTGCGGTGGCACTCCACAAGAACGTGCAGCCAGGCTGTTCCTGTTGAAGACCACGCCATTAGAGATGCTTCCAAAGAAGCTGTTTGCCAAGAGATGAGATTTTCTTAACACCCCTTTTTTCTAACTAGTGATATGGAGCTATTTCAACAATATCCGAAAATGGAGAACGAAATTTTCAGTTTCTACTGATAATCTATGTGAATTTACTATTTTCAGTTGGTGGATTTATGTTAGACATGTACTCCATCACTTTTATGTGATTCTCCTAATCTCACGATTTAAATTCTGTTTTATCTCTTTTCACACTTGGCAAGGTTAAGGTTAGATAAGCTACATCTCATTATCATTGTTTTCTTTATTCATTCACGAAGAGGTCTTAAACGCAGAATAACTTGAATATAGTTGACGTTAGCTTTGTTGAATATTTTTGTTGCTGAACTGAAAAGTAATTATTAGCTTAAGCGTATTCTTTTGGATAACCTTCATCCTACATTTATGCTGTAATCATCCATCATATAAAAAATTAAAATATTAAGTAATGCTTACCAAAAGGTAAAAGCCGCCTGAACTTAATAATTATTTTCTACACTGCATCACATTAATATTGTTACCAGGTAATCGTTGCAACTTTGCTCTATAAGTTAAAACCAAAGTTGGAGACACACACAACCAACGAAGCACCTGTTATGAATTATGATATTGTTCAATGCATAAACGAGCTTCACTCAAAGACTGAAATAATAATTAAAAAAATAAAGTGAATCATTGAGCTTCAGAACTAGTATTTGATAGGTATATCCTGCAGACTGGGCACTTTCTGCTCATGTTCAGCCACTCATCAATACATTCAATATGGAAGCAGTGTTCACATTGAGGGATGAATCTTATTGTGTCGTCCGGTGCATAATCTGCGAGGCATATTGCGTAACTTACACTGTTGGGGACTTCAGCACCAACTGCGATCTTGTATGTTTCAATGGTGGATTTATCCAGCCCCCTGCCTGTTAAAACACCAACCTCGGACATCTGGATTAAGTTGCCGTTCTGACGGTTCCTTAAGCCAGTTCTGATCATGCTTACACAGTAAACTGTTATAATCAGCAAGTACACTGATGACATAATCGCGGCCAAGACAATCCTGCTGGAATTTGATCGTTTGATTCTCCCACCTGTAAGTTTCATTTTAGTTTATAACTTATAAGCTAGTTCCATTCTTGAAAAATACCTGATGAAGCCATCATTTGATTCTTACCAGTTGCAGGGGCACAATCTTCACAATCATGAACATCCCATGTTAGATCAAGATCAGCAGGAAATCCAAGATCATAATAAGATGAAACTGGGACTTGTACAGTGGAAATCTTGTTGCAACTGGAGATGGATCCCAGGCTATCTTCTTCGTTCCTCGTAGCAAAGATATCAGAGGTCGCGTCACTGGCACACTCAACAATGCTGCTAGAAGTTACCTGGCCTTTAGGACACCTAAAGAAGGTGTAGTTCCTGTACTGAACAGCCATGAATGGAGTGTGAGAAAGGTTGAAGCCAAAAAGTCACCCTGGGAGGCAGCCTTCGACATCTTCAAGTGTAAGCCTTCTGATGTAGTAGTATATAGAACTTACATAGAAGTTTCCAGAACCTGGGATGTGTAGAATTGGGTGTATCTGGCCATTGCAGCTCAAATTAAAACCAGGAGGTGCACAGTTTTGTGATTGTGAGCCTTGTAACCAGAAAGGGAACTGTATGAGGGTTTTGTTACAGTAGGAGGTTGAACAATCGTTGCTAGCATGAACCATCGACAGGAAGAGGAAGACGAGTAAATTCTGGATGATCATATCCACCATTGATGAGGTGTTGTTTGTGTCTGAATTTATTATAGCTTGTAAAGTCAACTACTGCGTGTCTCAGGTGGTGATGCAATGCAATGGATAGCTTATTCAGCAAGATTCCCTTGTTTTCTTGAATTTTTCTAACTTATGATAAACAAATATCAATATTTCAAAGTTTGTGGAATAGAGACCAAGAGCATTTTTAGCTTAATGGTAAATCTCCCTTAATATAAGGATAAGGTGTTGCTGAGTCGAATAACAGTAATGAAGATGATGAAGTTAATTATTGTAATTGCATTCATGTTCTTATTAAAACGTAAGCGAGAGGCATGAATGAGAAGTCATCAAGGGATGTCTGCAGCCGTGGTCCGGACTTGTGCTGGAAAAAGCTTATTTTTGAAATGTTTTTTCCGGGTTGGTAAACAAATATTCCCTTTTTAACCTCACAAAAACTAGGCATGTCTTTTTAATTAGGAATTGTTGACCTGATCAGTTTGTAAGATGCATTGTTTATATGTTTATGCAGATTATGATCATGACCTCGGTCTCCTAATGATCAAAAAAATAGGAGCAGAAACACTATGATTCCACTAAAACTACGCCGTTTGCGCGGTTTATGACTGGAAGATAGATTAGTTTTCCAATTTTTGTCCTAAAATAAAAGTGAGAAAACCATCCATTTATATAAGCTCATGTCATGAAGTTGCAAGCTTCGTGGAGATAAAGCGATAGCTGTGACACTCACTATTCTTTGTGCTTTTACTTTTCAGGAGCTGAATCTCATCTTAGATTGTAAGAAGACTTCATTATTTAAGTTCATAATTTTGACATCTCTATAGAAGATCCTAATTATGTATCTTATTTTATACTATCAAATCCTTAAATTATGATCAATGATATGATATAATACAATATATTATTACATATTATATGGGAATTTAATTATTTAACCAAAATTTGGAAAGTTAAAAAGCTGTGCATATTTTTCAGAATCATTTTATACATGTGAATGCAAGCGCACTATATACAAATACATACATACACACTCAGAAAACTGAAAGGGAAGTTCTACAAATTGGGCAAGTAGAGTTTTTCTGCAGCCATTGATCGATACATTCAGCATGAAAGAGGTGTCCGCATTCACCCAAATTTCTTACACGATCTTCACCTTTGTATTCTTCAAGGCATATGGAGCAACTCATTAGTATTTCTTGATGATTTTCACCAAAAACCATCACTTGTGAAAAGTTTTTGACTTTGGAAGTCTCTCCGGCAGCCTGTGGTGGTGCTACGGTGGTTGTGGTCAAACCTTCTGAACTGTCCCCGGTTGTTGCGCTATCCGTGGTGGCGCTTCCAACTACACGTTTCAAAAGGCGAATGCAGCAAGCTATTGCAAAGAATGTTGTAAATATGACAGCCAAGGGAATGATGACAGATGATCCAAGTATCAGTTTGGCCAATCTTTTCTTCGTTTCACCTGTCATATTAGTGATTTCAAGAATGATGATTATGTTACACCAAGTAAAACTTAAAAGTCAAACATTGCTGCAATCAATCAACTGTCTGAAACCAAAGTCAACTGAGGATACTAATTTGAGTAAAGAGTTAAAAGTGAACACAACTTTACCTGTTTTTTCATGATCATTAGTTAGTTCACAGTGTTTGCAGCGAGGGAAATCCCAGGTTAGCTCAAGAAATTCCCAATCGTTGTATTCATTCGACAACGAAACCGGGATAATTGAGCTAACAATTGGCTTGCATCCAAGCCCTTCCACATACTCACTTGAATCTGCTGTGGCAATTACAGTTGCATTCGCGGAGTTGCTGAGGCAATGGATCTGGAAAAATGAACTTATACCAAGATGTTTTGGACACATATAAAAAGTGTAGTTCTCATAAGAGAAGGCAGATAAGGGGGAGACAGAAAAATTTTTCATAAGCCTTCTTGCAAGGCAGTTTTCGGGGTCAGTGAGAGCTATTCTTCTGTGATTGTAGTTTATATGAGAGACATAAAAATCACCAAAATAAGGGAGATTTATTACAGTGCGGTTCTGATCATCACATCTCAGATTGATGGAGTTGTAGCAATAGAGTGGTGGCTGATCTATTTCTAACTTGAAAGGGTAGTTTATGGGAAAATAACTGCTTCCACATCTGGAATTTGGACATGAATTCTTGGAGTTGATTATTGCAGGGAAAGTGATGAAAAGAATAAGAATGGCCTGCTTGATTGCAAGATTCATTGTTGTTTGTTAGTAGATTAAGCAACAGGGAAAATGAGTTCTGAGAGATTAAGCTGCAAAATATGGTAGCTGAATAATGTGGGAGACAGGGCTAAAGACAAGAAACTAGAGACAAAAAAACTGTCTTCTGGTAATATCCTAAAATTTCATATGAAAAGGCAATCATCATCGTATAAAAAAATTGACTGATCACACAGTATTTTTCTATGTTTAAGATGAGAAGAGGATAAATATAATCTCACATGATTCTAGAAACAAATAAGCCATAAAAGACAGTACAAGTGGGATGGTTATTTACTGGCAATTTTCTCAATTCATCACAATTATACATAAAAAACAGAAGCCCTGCAAACTGGACAGCTACTGTTATATCGAAAGTAATGATCAAAATGGAAATAATTGTGGCATGAAGCTAAAAACCTGACTAAATCTTGAGGGTTGCACTACCACTATTTGATGGTACAACAACAAATGCCACTATTCAAATGATTATGCCCTGAGTTTGATATAAGAGAAAGATCATGGAAGAAAGATATGGATAGAATTTAAAGTCCTTCTCATTTTGAGGTGTTAAACATGAATAGTACATCAAGAGAAGAGATAAAAACTTCCACCTTGCCCCTGAGGAACCAAATCTTCACAACCTTGAAATAATGCAACAGGGATTGCCTTAGTACCAACTTTGCTGGATCCATAAGATTTTATCGTCTCGGATGGATGCTGAGGCGATCGATCAGGGTAAAGCCATAATATATAAGAGATCCCCCTTTCAATAGGGCTGTTATAAAATGTGTAGTTCTGACTTTTTATAATGTGGTTGGTTGACTATTGTAAGTGACATTATCTCCGGAAAAAGTGAAAAGGGAATATACAGAATAGTATGTGGTGACGGGTGTTGGCCATCAAAGTGTAGAAAGGCTTGCTCCAAGAGTTGGAGTCATTTCTGTGGATGAGTGGAGCGTTGAGGAAGATGAAGACCACGATGAGTTTTGAGAATTCATGTTGTTTCGCAGCCGCCTCGTGTTTTGTGTGAAAATGCCAACAACCTGGGACTATAAAATTCCAAAACTCGAGACTCAAAACTTTGATGCATAACATGGAACAAATTTAGTTGTCAAGTGGGCTGGCTTGCCCGAGTAGGCATTCCAAGAATGAGGCCACCCGGCCCACAATCAATGACGAGATGGATTGGGCTGGGCTAGTCGGCCAGGTCATTTATAAAAAATTTCGGACCGATTTGGCGCAGGACCACTACAGTCTACAAGTTCGGTCTCAACGAGACTTGCTAAATTAATTAAAAAATCTTATTATAAAAGTGTCTTAATTCTTTAAAAAAGTTTATTCCCTATTTATTCTTCTCAAATATCTATTTTAAAGGACAATAATGTAATTATTTTATACATGATATAAAATAATTATTTTAATCATTG
>AYJT01032053.1:0-11311 GCA_001278415.1 Ocimum tenuiflorum | reverse complement strand
AAAAAAAAAAAAAAACAGCAAATTCGAGGGACGAAAACGAAGAATATGAACCGATCGATCAAGAAACAATCCGACTATGGCTGCCATCAAAATATATATAAAAAAAAGGAAAAATACAAATGAAATAAATAAAGAAATTACCTTCCTAACCCAGTACGATCTGCTCCGCTCTGCTTCTAGAAATCGTGGATGGTGAAAATAGGGCGCTATTGGTTTATCGCGTTTGTCGGAAATTGACCCCCGTTTTTATATCCGTAATACAGTTTGAAATGGCGGTTCGTCACGTGTTGTGCACGTGAAAAGAGCAACCTGACGTGGACTTGTTCTTCTACATGTTGACATTCTCCCTTGCTCCATCCCCTCTATTATTAATATGTCGATGCGCAGCCTTACATATTGTCATTATTAATCTAAATTAAATAAATAAATTTATTAATTATTATAAATATTAAACGAGAGAACATTATAATAATTTTATAAGAACTTATAAAAAACTTCAAAATTTTTATTCTAAAATAAAATGAATATAGACGAAAAATTAATATTAGTGATGTGATATTTTTGATAAATTTGTGATCGTATGCATTTGCAAACATATATTAAATATGATTTTTGTCCATCGCTATTATCAATGTGTTTCTTTTATAATTTATTAATGACACATAACATTTCATTTAAAAAAAAAACGTCATGTAATATGTATAAATGAATTTAACAAAATAAAAACGTAAAATGAAGATAAACTTATACAAAAATAAGAATTCGGAGTAATAAATCGTCTCAATTTAAATAATAAAATAAAAAAAATATTTATTTGTTTTAAAAGTTAGTAAAATAAAATAAATTTAAAAAAAAATACTGATAAAAATGAAATACTTTTAGAATTAAATGACACAATATCATTCAATTGAACTTTTCATTATTATTTATCATATATAAATATATTATAATGTAAAGAAACTGTTGAATACAATAAAGGAACTTAAATAATATTGTGATATGATGTTTTTTTGGACGAAAAAATTGATGCCGTGGTTTTTTTAGAGAAAAAATGACAAAAATACAAACTAAATGACTATTCAATTTTATTATATTAGTATATTATTAAAATTTTATAAAATTTTAAATTATTATAATTTATATTAAAATTTATGATTTTAACTATAAATTTATTTCACCAAATTAGTGTGTATAATAATATTTTATATTTCATTTTGAGTTTTAGTTCACATATGATATTAAAATTGAAATTGCATTACACAGACTTTTTAATTATATGTAAACTATATGGATTTTGTTTGAGTATGTGACGAATTATTTTCTCTGACAATGAAAAATTGATTATACATAATCGAATTGTTTAATTTTAAGTTTTAGTCAGTTTTTCGTCACTCACTAAATTGGTGACATGAAAGTTTGACAGTGCACAATCAGTTTTTCGTCACCAAAGAAAACAAACCGTAATTGTTATTGAACAAAATTCAAACAATTTGTTATACGATTAAAAATTCGAATGATCCACCATGTAATTGAAAATCATTGAATAATTTATTATGGAACATAAGGTTTGATCATTAAATTAATAAAAGAAAAAATTGAAGAAAAGCAAAGAGTTTAATTTTAAAAATCTAAAAAGGAGAACGTATTAGGTCCAAATTATTCTGCCAATAACCGGAGACGAGCAGAGGCACCACAAGAGATGGCGGTGAGGCATAAAGCGGCCGCGCTTCCGACGCTAATGCGAGCTTTGCGGAAAGAGGCGCCGCCGAGGCACCACACGGCGCTGCCGTCGCTGAGAAGAGCTTTTTCTCTCTACGATCAGATCAATCTAATCAACGAAGTCCCCGATGACCAGCTGCGTTTCGAAGGGTATTGAGCCCTCCTTTCACTAATTCTCTTTCTTTTTTGTTATTAATTGTTTCTTATATGTACTTATTGCTATGTGATTGTCGTTATTTTGCAATTTGAGAAAATATCGGTGGAACTATTTTTATGCAAAATAATTTCAATGGTTGGGGAACATACCCTAGAAATCTCAAAAAAGACCTTCAATCGGAATTCGAGAGCATCTCTCTGTGGCCAGTCATTTCAAGTTTATGCTGTCGAATTACAGCATGAAATGAAATTTCTTGCTGATTAATGAATTTGATTAATATCAATATGCCAGTGTCCGAGTATACAAACATACACACACATTCATGACCTGTAGATTCCTTATGTGAATATGTTGGAATAGTTGCATTAGCAGTACATTATGCAGTTATAATGCTTGCTACTTCGAAATTCACATCCAATATCGATCCATTTATTAGGACTATAGACTCTAGTTCAACGAGACTTCATGCATATTTGGTGGCATGGGCGAGAGAAAAGTTGATTTTCAGAAAGCTTGTCCATTTGCTTTGTCATGATTTGATGCAATTCAGAATTTTATATTTCCCATAGTTTTATTCTCACTTAGACGATAAATATACGAATTAACATGAATCATACTTTATGTTGATGCCTTTCCCGTATGGGATGAAAAGGACATAGTGAAAATATTGGAAGATTTCTCTAAAGAATCCATACATGCATCAATTGGTTATTATTTTTTGGTTGGTTTTCCAGAGGATGCATATTTAAGCTGCACGTCAGTGCATTTATAGTCGGTTAATTATGTTCAATGGCTAGCATACTGAGGCAGATATTCCTTATGGTGTACATATGCTCATCTTATTTGCTTTCGTATTTTCAGGAACTTTGTGTGGGGATTTGATATGCAGAACCTGCTTTTGAATATTTCTAGAATTCACCAGTGCCAACATTTCTTCTCTTCTTTTGACAGGTTTGATGACACAGGATTCAAAGTAAATGGAGTTAAGTACGAAGGTAGCATAATTTGCATAGGAAATTTGCTGATGTCTTGGACGCCCCAGAAGTTCTCCAATATCACTGCTGAAAGGTACATTAATATGTGACCTCATTTGACTCCTACTTGCTTTGATTTCTTCTATATGTGAAGAAAGAAAAAGCTCATTATCAAATCTATGCTGCTATTTCTTTTTTGCTTTTTTATCCTCAAATGTATTTAGTAGTTTGTTTGGAATTGGATGGTTTGTGAGGATACTCAATTTATGCTTCTCCTTTTTTAGAGACCCTTTATGTTTCTTAAAGGAGGGTCACTTCTTAACTTCCATATGATGTTTTTAGATTCTTTAGGACTAGAAAGTGAAACTGAACAGTTTATCCAGAAATACTGTGTGCGCTTCTCCACAATCATCAAGTAAAGAAAGTTTGGTATGCTTTTACTTCTCTGTTCCCAATTTGCTATGAAATCGCACCGAATTTCTTGGGAGCTATGCATACTTTCTCATTATGGCTCCTGCAGAAAATTTATCATAGTTTAATGGTTTTCATGCAACATCCATTCTGTAATTCAAGAACGTAAAGTTTGGTGATTGACACTATCTGTAGCCTGGAGCGAACAATAACATCTGAAAATTTGATGTCTGAATATGTGCCTGTGGAATACTGACATCTTCAAAATTCAAATATATATATTTTTAGAATATTTTGGCGAGCATGCTATTGAAGATTTTATTTTCTGATATGCTCCTAGGTTAGAGTTGAAACTTTCCCAAGTTTGAACTCAATAGTCAAGCTACAATTTTTAAGCTCCTGTAGCCAATGCACCGAGCAAAGAACTGTATGGAAGTTTGTTCGTGCAAATATTACTGATGCTTACAACTTACAAGCATTTACTTTTGGGAACCATTTATAAATCAACCTCTCATGACTCTGATTTTTTTGCAGCTTGTCTATTTTTAAAACTCTGCGGCCCACACCTGGTAAGGATTCTAATTGTATCTGATTGACTTGACGTTTCCGTAAAATTTCTAAAGAAATTATGACTTTGTTTGTTCCCTGTAGGTCTTTCAGTGGCTAACTAAAATAGACTCTTGTTTTTGTCTAAATTGTTATTGGCTTGTCAATTATGAACTTAAAAGTCATTGCAAAATCAGAGGAAGTACACTTATTCTTTTGTTTATGTGCGTCTTTCTAATTGAACTCACACAGTCGGAGCATCTAACGCAAATTTAGAAGATTTAGGTTGTAGATGTGTGCAGAGTTTACATCACTTTACATTATCCATGTTGATAGCTGAATCAGGCCTATGTTGATCACTCAGAGATTTTGATTATCGGTAGTGGGAGGTATATTCAACCAGTTAATCCCGAACTCCGTAGCTTCATCCGTTCAATCGGCATGAAAATTGAAGCAGTTGACTCCGTAAGTCTCATCACAACATCAGGACTGCATTTTGCTTGACTTCATGATATAAAAATTCTTAATTTGATGATCATTCGTTGCTCAAGTTTACTTTGCACATACCTTCAATTATGTAATTTCCATCTATGAACTTGTTGATAGACCTTACTTGAATTTTCACGTGCGTGCCACACACAATAATAGTTTGTTGGTGTTGTCCTGTAGAGAAATGCTGCCTCTACCTACAATATATTGAGTGAAGAAGGCAGAATAGTAGCTGCTGCGCTTGTTCCGTACGGAGTCACTTCTTGAACCTCATACCACCCTTCAATGCTTCTTCGATGAGGCCGTGTAATTATAGTCACCTAAGGCACTTGTTTGGACAAATGCTGGTTTATCAACATTTATATCCACACCAATACTCTCTCAAGTTCAAATTTTAAAATAAATTGCAGACATTTAATCCCGTTGTGTTCTGTAAATGCTTCGTTTTGCAATATCATGATATAGTAATGAATGCCCCTGTCCGTCTCTGTTTATTGGGCTGGGCGTCCATTTTTTGTTTTTCTATGATAAAAAGTGAAGATAAATAGAAAAAAGTTTGAAAACGAAAATGGTACTCATGAAGGATGATTTGAACTTTGAAGTACCTGTTTGCTATCATGGAATGAAGATTGATGTAGCTTTGAATTGTTGGGTCATTTGAAGATCTCATTTGAGTGTTGTCTTGTTGCTAGCTTGTTACTTGTTATCGTTTTACCGTGTAAATTTTGTATTTTTAAAATATGAAAAAGAATAAAAAAGGGTTGACCGCCTATGTTTCGCATCCCGACCAACATTAAATTATACAAAAGGAATTTAGTAATTTTGTATCGAAAATAGACTCCAGGCTGGTCGATCATTCATCACATGTACATCACATGTCTATGTTAGCCACGTGTATGAATGTATTATGCATTCGGGACCAAATAAAAAAACTATGAGCTCATTCCACTTGCGATATAACCAAACCTGACTGCAGACATCAAACCTCAGGCTAGAATTTCAGACCCTAAAAAGAATTATGCACCCACATTAGGCTAAACGACAGCAGCCAGACACTGTCTGTATACCGGCTAAACAGATAAAACTAACTCTGTAAAGAGAAACTCCATTGCATGCGGCAAACATCTATCTACATATACAGCGATGACCAAATATTACTAGATTCACTTTTCACTGCCTGAATCTGAGGGATCGTTGTTCAGATATAGGTCTGTGAATGAATGTGAACTCTCACGATCAGCTACCCGGTTATACCTCGGGCTGTCAGGTGATTGATCACCTTCTTTGTTCATGAAGTGGAATCCCATTATATACCTGTATTCTCCAGTCCCCAAACACCGAGCGCAGTATGCAAGACCACTGCCGCCGCAGCTCCTGCACCTGCACAGAACATTCCGACGGGATTACAATGGCTGAACCAAAACTTGGCTTATGATATTGGAAGTTTTCCAGCTTACCATTTTGGCCACTCTCCTTTTGGGAGCATTGCCAATTCTATGTGGTTCGTCCTTCCTGTACAAGTGAATATCAGATGACATTACTGGGGAAAAAATTATATTTTGATGCCTCGCCTGTTGACGAGGAATGATGAAATGATGCAATTTGGAAAGAGAGAATTCCACCTTTTCCATGGCAGTTGTAGCAGCCAACCCTACCACTTCCTCTACAGACAACACAAGATGGAACGGGAGGTTTTTCGCGCTCTTTCCGAACATTTGACTATAACAATATTAAGAGCTAAAAAAGGTTAGATGTGGTACCTAATTAAAGACAACTACTACTCACTTTTGCTACAAGGAAATAATAAATACATTTATCATCCAGTGTCTTTCGTAAACCAACACTATGTAAAGAACTGGAAAACTACTCAGCACAACTCCAGTCCCATGCTGGTATTTGCACCAACCATATAGGCAGTATCATCTTTTAGGTAACTTGAATTGCCGCTACGCACGAAAGATAAGTTGTTCATGAAAATTACAGAGAGCAGTGGTGAATGAAAGACAAACAGTTAATACAGAGCTGTGCAAATCACATTTCGATTTACTGGTAGAAACCAATCTTTTGAGTTGGTTCTAGCCATTCGGAGCTTACTGTGAGATGTCATGGGTTAATCCTGTCATCCCTACCTTTTCTTCTCTTGCAACAGAGAATTTTCTAGAATCATCACCCATCAATCCATAAATTAGACTTGTTTAGCTGGTTTTTGAGGCATTAAAACTTTCAGGCAAATAGCTAAATCCCAACAAACTTCACAAATCTCCCTAAACATAATGACAAACTTTACAAAATAACTCACGACTTGAGCTTCAAACCATCACAAATTCGTGGCTTCATATCGGCCTAACTCGTCGCTTATCAATCAAAACCAAAAAATTAACCAAACATTGCTAATTTTCCTGCTAGTCAATCTCTCGTTATCTGAACAATTGAGTGATTCAAGACGCGAAACAAGGGGAGAAGAATTCAGGAAAATACATGCCTCGGTTCTGACAATCCAAGTAGCCTTAGACACCGAGAGGAGAGGCGCCGCCGAAGCCGGCGGCGGCTTCCGAGGCGGCGTACCATTGCCCCCACTCGCGGCTTCTAATCTGACGGGGGATAACGTTCTCACTACCACCGCCATTTTCTGCTGCTCCCGCAACCATTTCTTTCCGATTTGTTTTTTCTTCAGCTTTTGTTAATTATAAATCGCAATTCTTGTAGATTTCATGCCAAAGTCGTGTTTCACCAATTTGTTAAGCTTATTTTGTTTCAATTAAATAGCTATCCAGAGCTGCATTATACCTAACTAATTGACTTCAGAAAACAAAGTTTTCCCAACTACATTACAACATCAGTATGTTGTGTCCACCACCCAACATGCAGTGATAAACATATTTTTATGAACTTAGAGATCAAGGGTCAAAGTCTACGTGAGACATCAGAACGATAATTGTTTAATATTATATTTAGTTAAAAAAAAAAAGTACGTTGCTAGAATTGACTTCAAGCAAATTGTAAGTAAAGCATGTAGATCTACATGTATTCTAAATGTCATGAGTTTAAATTTAGAAGGGATTAAAAAATATCACATTCAATATAATATACTAAAAAAAAATTGAGAAAATACCGATTTTATGGTGAAAGCGACTTTATAAAGTCCCATTAGTTAAGTGTGTGAGTGGTTGGGGGAACACACAATTTACGGGAGTAAATGCATCAATTCCACTATTTTTTTTTTTTCTAACATGTGGTATTTGTCAAAATCGTAAATTTTAAATCAAGTTTTAAAGTTATATAATTATATTTTAGCTTTTAACAGATAATAAAAACGTTAGAGATTATATCAATTGTGAGATTTATTTAAATGTTGTTAAGTAGGAGAATAGTATGTATTGCTTTGATTACTTAAGTTCATGAATACATAGACCGATAATATCTATTATTTTGATCATTTAAATTGAAGGGTATTTTGTGTTGAGTACAAGACTTGTGTAGACAGGTTACAAAAGAAAAAACACGATACAAGTAACAAAAATGACGAATGACAATAGCAAACGATCGAGTCGAGGACAGTCCTCTGCTCGCAAGACGAATTACGCCCCGATAGTACTCTCGATCTGGCGTATTATCCCCAACGGTAAAACGATTGATGTCCTTCTAGCAGCAGCACCGCAGATTGGAAGGCTCCGGCGAACTGGATGCAGACTAGTTCTGAGTTGCGGGAAAATTGCAGAGTGTTTTCTTGTATGTGTGTAAAAACAGTTGATGCAATGAATCTAAACATGCCTATTTATAGGTATGTTCCACCTGGGGGGAGCGCATGTCATTTATGACAGTCTTTTCGTTTCGGTCGTTGGCCAATTAAGGAAAGAGCTGTCCTCATTTGATCGTCATGATGGTGCCGCTGGCACGCGGGAGACCGAGAGACAAAACAGTCTGAAACGACCCTGCAGACGCTATGCGCGTGAAACGTCTTCGACACACGCCCACCACGTGCCATGTCGTGGAGGCACGTGTCGTCCACACATCTAGACGCCCGTTGGCATTCCACGTGTCGTCCACTGAGCTGACTCCGAAGAGCCCAACATCGAGGTCCAACTCTAATTGGTCCGTGGCCCAAAAATTATAATACCGGGCCCTGCCCAAGGTACAAAGAACAATTGTCAAGATCCAAGGCCAAGGCACCGGGCACGGCGCTCGGTTGAGGCGAGGGGGGCGACGGGCACGTGTGGGCATCCATACATTACTACCATGAACGCACTTGGTATTACCATAACGGAATTAACCTCGTTATTAACCCTTCTAACCTTAATTAAATAATCAATGTGGAGCAATTAAACACATTAAATGTGTTCTTACACATTTCCCACCACCATCATCTATTACACTAAGGGACCAACTTTGAACCATTATTTCTCACTCACCGAAATTCAAATTTGAGAAAATAAATATACCATGTTCATCTACTCGAAACGTAGATCGACGCTATGCTATTTAATTTATACGAAATTAAATATATTGGTCCTTGAAATTTTCTATACAACCATTCGAGGTCACGAATTCCAACATTTTGAATATTTTCATTTGAGATAACAAGTTTCTCATATATGTATTTGATGTTAGGAAGAAATAACCAACACAATATGAAAGCAATAACTCACACAAGACGATAACGGAAATAACACGCACACAAAAGAAATACAATATTTATTCACCCAGTTCACCAATATATGGCTACGGAAGCGGAATAATCACAATGACCAACTCAACCCCCTAAAAATTGTCCACAATGGGTATATATATGATTAGGGTTGAAAACCAAGCCCAAACACTGCAATTACGCTGAAGATATTCCGAACCGCAGTCAAGGGGTCCGGTCCGCAGTCCATTATGCCAGCCATCCTCCGAGCTGCAGTCAACAACCCAAACTGCGTAAAAATAGGCATGATTCCAGTCCTTTGTTGTCCAACGTATTTTGGCTCCTCTCTTCTCGTTTTTCATCCTCTTTTCTTCAAGAAGACAAGTCTCCACATTTAATATTTGATGAGGAGGTCTTCGGTTAAGCCGCCTAAATTGTTTATGCGGGTTTGAGTTTAAAATCCAAGGGGAATATGAGTTTGAATTTAGATCCAAAACGGGTACGGATTTAAGTCGGTGGAAATAAACTATCTAGATTCGCCTAAATTGTTTAGGCGATCTAACACAAGTTTTTACCATATTTGATTGTTTCGACAATATAGGACGAATGTTCACAAAAAAATTATCAATCTTACAATAAAAATAAATTTGAAAATATTTTAATTGCTTATCTTTATCCTTGCGAAAATTCCAATCACCATTTATATTTGAACAAAATATCAAATCTAACCTAAACTAATTTTTAATTTTCAAATCTAATTCAAACCATTTTTTTACTAAGATATACCTAAACTAACTATAACCTTTCAAATCTAACCCCGACTATCTTTTTCGATGATCAGAAATCTGACCGAACTCGGAAATGATGACGTAAAATAATTTATGACGTGGAAATAAAAAAATTACAAAATTGAAAATTAAAAAATAAAAAAAATTATAAAAAATTCATTTTATATTTTATATTTCAAAACTAATTAATATTAGAATCCCAAAACTTTCACGAATATGAATCAATACTTGTTCTTTAACAAAAATAAAGAATCACAATCCCCAAATTCCTATCTTCACTTTCAATTCTTCAAATTTGAGAAAATTGATGTTTACATTTAATTTTTTGGTGACTGTAAAAGCATCTTGTGCAAAAAAATTTTGCTGACTATAAAAGCATCTTGTGCAAAAATACGATCTTTACACAAATTTATATATAGCATTTACATGCTATAAAATCATCCATATACAAAAAATAGGGTACTTACATCATATTATAAATTCTCCCGAGACACAAGAAAAAAATGCAATTACATCAACATATCATCCATATGTAAAAAATAGAGTACTTACATTCTTTGTTTGTGTTAGATAAGTAACTATTTATATGAGAATTTTTGGGATTCTAATTAAATTTTTATTTTCAAATTGATTTATAAATTATTTTTGTAATTTCACGTAATAAATTTAATACGCGATCATATTTCACACTATCATTCCGATCCCAGTCAAACTTTCGATAACTGAAAAAATTAATCGAAATTAGATTTGATGGATTTTTAGATAGTTTGGGTATCTTTTTGTTAAAAGAAATAGTTTAAATTAAATTTGAAAATTAAAAATTAATTTAAATTAGATTTGATATTTTGGCCTTCATATTTAGGAAGGGTTAATTATTATTATTTATCCCATTTTTCGGCGACTTCTTTACTCTGGGAAGCTAAATCAATAAATATGTATCTAAATATCTTGAATACCCTATATTAAGTAGTTTTTATTGGCATTATTCTATAAGGTAGACTGTAATAATCCTCAACTATAAATAATAAATAAATTATAATTAATTATTAAAATACGTGTTGATAATTGACTGATGCTTATAAAAAATTCTCACCACGATCAATTACACTGTGGCATCTAAATTGAAAAATCTTATACCATGGGGTGATCCGTCTTGACAGGGACAACCAAATATTCCATAACTTGTTTAAAGAAATAATTGATGGAATAAAATTTATTATTTTATAACAAGACCACGTATCCGAACGGATCACAAGAATTTGAGTGTATTTAAAAACCTTACGCAAGGCAACTCTCCGAGCGAAAATCGGACACCAAATGAACAATTGATGAAGTTTGAACATTAAAATATTAATTATTTTTGCATGCAAATGTGTTGCTCTGCATGACTAACTTTTGACAAGTGATGTCAACATCAAATCATGAGAACAATCATCTTGCCCATGGATCAGTTCGCACCCCAACAAAAAGCAAAAATACTGACGAGTAGAAACACTCTCAACTGTGGAAATCAACACTAACACGGTGAAGAAAACAACACACGACGGAGCCATCATGCACCGACGAAATAAAATAATATTACCGCCCAAAATAGGGGGAATAT
>AYJT01032032.1:0-12709 GCA_001278415.1 Ocimum tenuiflorum | reverse complement strand
TTAGGGATGATAAATTAATTAGATATTCTCCATCTAGATTATTATCATATCGATTACTCCATTTGGCATGCGAGGACCAAGGGTAATAAATTTGAGGAGAAACCCTTCTCACAACCCTAACTCGATTATCAGGGTCCTTTTTAGGTGTGATGGCTTGCGTAGGAAAGATTAGCCACCAAATCTTCCTTAAATGAAGGAACTAGGGTATTAAGAACATTAATGAAGCCCAAGTTCCCAAGCCACATTTATTACATCTTCATCATCACTTCTTTAAATACACATATGTGTATTTTACTAAATGCCCCCAACCAAATCAAATACATACACAATACGCACACCACATACACAAAACACACACTCGACACACACATTGCACACACACAATACACACACCTACACACACACTTCATCAACCCTATTTCAATTTGACATGTGATTATATCACCCTTCACAAGAAATCAAACTCATTAAAACCAATCATACAAGTATAAGAAGAATCCTTCTACTTGTACGAATACTCATCTACACACACACTACACCCAAAACACCTACTACACCCCTATAAATAAGAGAGTTGGGCTCTCATTCCTCCACTACCTTTAGGCAAAACTCTTGCAAAGTTTCTCCTCAAACCAAGTCCTAGAGAGAGAAAGGTAGAGAGAAGGAGAAAGAAAATAAAGTTGTAGGAATAAGCCATGGAAAGGTGTTCTCGAAGAGGGAATGTAAGAAGCTCGAACCTAGAAGAGCTCTATGAAGGAGGAGATCATGGAAAGAAGGAAATGGAGAACAAGAGACTAGTCATTCAAGCCTAGCATCATCCTATGGGATCAAGGTAAGAAATCTTGACATTGATAGGCTAGAATTTATTGGTTAAAACATGAGATTTTAGAAGCATGCTAGATATGTTATTGGTTGATGGATAAAGCATGAGATGAGGATACGAACATGATATGGGTTATTGAAAGTGATAAAAGCATGCTATGATGGTTTATTGAAGTATTATGGTGATTTACGACTTGAGTATGTTTATGATCGTTAGATAGTATGAGTTAAGGTAGAAATGATGATTATATGACAAAAGAATGCCTTGGGAAGTTGTGGGGATCATTGAAATAAGATTTGATTAGGAATATATCAAAAATAGGGAGAAAACAGGTGAAAGGTGACCTCTCGGGTCGAAGAAAACCAAGTCGTCGCCTGGAACCAACGACCAAAACCACGTCGGGGTAAGGTCTCTGGTCGCCGATTGGGAACCAACGACCGACAGCTCAGAGCCATTGACCCATCCCAAGTTGCAAAAAGGTCTCGGGTTGCCGACGCGTTACCAGCGATAGACAGCTCCGAACTATCGACCCCACCCTTTTGGGAACCAAGTCTCAGGTCACCGACTCAATACCAACGACTGATGACTCAGAACCATTGACCAGAGCTGGAAAACCAATGGCTCTCGGATCGACAGTGGGATACTGATGATTGTTGATTTTGAATTATCAGAACTGAGGTTCCCCGAACCCTACCCGTCGACGTATATGCATGCATTCATTTGATTTGGAAACCTAGAATATAAGTACACATAACAACAGTTTTATTAAGGTTGTGGAGTGTCGACGAAGCTCGAGCCAGGGCCTTCTAATACTTAAACTTAACCCAGAAACAAGGTAGGTTTTCTTATACTAAAACTAAAGTTAAATATTTTCTCGTTTCGAAAACATACTACTTGTTGAAATTTGAATGAGATGCCTGAAATATTTTGCATGCTATCTGTCCTCTCACGGAAGAGTTGGGATGTTGATGATGATATTGATGATGATTGGTGGTGATGGTTGGTGATGATATTGATGAAATATGATGTGATAGTCGATCACACTAGCTTATGGCTTCCCATGATTTGCTCACAAAGACTAGCGTAGGAGTCCTACCCCTAGTGGGATTATGATTGATTGAATGATTGACTGACAGATAGCGTGGTTGAAATGCGCGCATATGATAAACTGGTTTTTGCAGTCATGAGTATTTCTTTGAAATAAAACCCTCATGACCTGCTTGATTGAACAAACTCTCTATTTATGTTTTTATGTATGTATGATTTTAGCACTGTATCCACTGAGTACATTCGTGTACTCAGCCCTGCATATTTCTAAATGTGCAGGTTGAGTAGCAGTGAGGTTGGAGATGACATTGAGCATTGACCTTTTTTCCTTGGGGTTCTTAAGAGTGTCGAATTATTCATCGCCACATGTATAATTCTCCTAGAAACATTCCGCTGCATACTTTTGAAACAAATTATGTTTTGGGTCTTTTACTAACTCTGATGCTACTTTTGAAAACTCACTCACCTTTACTCTCTTAAATGATTTCAAACTTAGTATACACTTAATGGTTTTTATTTCAAATCGCCCTTTACTTCTTGTTATTTCAATAATGTTCTTCCCTTATATCGAGTTATCACTCGGTGGGATCGTATCACCGACTGTAATTCCACAAGGGTGAAATTCGGGGCGCGACAGAGTGGTATCAGAGCAATCATTTCCGCTCTGAACCCTAGAGTCTTTTATAAGTTTAAAAGGGTTGGTTTAGGGTTGGTTTCATTTGTTTTTAAGAACCATTTCTTAAAATCCAAATTATTTCTTAAAGCCTGGCTAGCGTGAGATCGCTTGTGTAGAAGATGATTTAGTTGAGAGTGTATGGGAATTTAGTGTAACAATTTATGATGAAAGTGAAAATTAAATGATAAGGTCCTCAATGCTCAATTGTGCCAACTCATCGCCTCAACCAGGTAAAGTTATTTTGAAGCCGACTTACGATCATGGTAAAATTTGAAAATTTCTTTCGGGCTGTGGGGACGCCCATGTGAGATCGTAAAAGTGAACGCATGTGTTGGTACTACAAAGCACCTCCAAGCCGTGGTGATGCCCATGTGAGCTTGTTGAGGGTGTGAGCAGAAACATTTGGGTAAAAAATTGGTGAAACCATCTGCGTTTAAAAAGGAAATGAGTCGTCCTAAATATTGGAATTGAATCTTTGAAAAAAATGAGAAGTGTTTCCGTTGATTTTAGAAAAAGTATTGATTCTCCAAACTTTTGACCAGTGCCATACATACATTTTTAATCAAAAGTTGATGATGGAATTGAAAGATAAGCTAGTATGCTTGCCCACTTGGGAATGAATATATGCCTTGAATGGTTTACATGTGATTACGATGATGATTATACTATCGCAATAGAAGTTCCAAGAACCTTATGTGATGAACTTAGATGTTAAGACGCATGCTCTCAACGCTTGCACGAACTTATACACTTTCTAGTGAGAATTCGTAGAAAGACCTTATTATAACAAGATTATGCGAATAGAACTAGTAACAAAAGCATGGGAACATTTCGAGCGATCTTCAATGTTATGAAGCACGAGGCTTTCCATGACATTCTCTTAGATGAATATTTCTTAAGTACCCCGATGATATGATATAAGCGTTAATATGATGATTGACTTAACACGTTTGTATATACTAGTAATATAGACCTAACATGTATATAGAAGTCCTTGCTATATCTATTTATATGAACACTCGATTATGAGACTATGGGATATGAGTTTTAGATGATATTACCCTGCCTTGCCTAGATAATGATGGACTCCTTAGCATTACCTCCATGAGATATTGACCTTGTCGTGAATTTTGTGTAGGTGGCAGGAAGAAAGTTCACGGCGAGAAAGAGATTACCGGCCAATGCCACTGGACCACAGTGCATTAGGACTTATAGGACCTACCAGCGCTACACAGGCTATGATATGGCAGAGTTTATGAGTCGTATTTTCTATACTGGACGGAGGCTTTCGCTTTTGGAGTATCTGCAGTCAAAGGAGTAGTTAAGCTAATTGGACTGCTGCCACCTCATTGGCATGGGTGGGCAGGGGAAATCACGATAGACTACTTATTTCAGAGGCCTAATGTGCCAGATCTAATAGGAGATGTGACAGGATTTTTCATGCATCTGATGAATGTGTATGTGACTATGAGACATCCACCATATGGACCCTGACGAGGTCGAAATCCTCGTTGAAATCGACACTGACGAGGAAAATGATGCAGTGAATGAAAGGCCAGAGCCAATCGACATCGAGAACGAAGAAAACCGTGAAGAAGGAGGCAGGGCCCAATGCAGATCTTGGGCAATGAGAAGGCATATATGATGCCCGAGTTTGAGCTACCTCTTGTGATGGCAAAGCCCATTGACGCAGTTTCTTTGCAGGCCTGGCCGTATGAAGAAAATGATGACGAGGACACCTGAGGAGTTCTATGAGGTCAAGGAGGAGGATCCCAAGGAGGGCCCCGAGGAAGAGGATCCCGAGGAGGATCCTGAGAAGGACTTCGATGAGTTTGAAAATGAGGATCCCAAGGAGGACCCCGAGGATTCCCAGGGCAAGGTCCCCGAAGATGACCTGGGCGAGGTAATTGATGAAGGACCAAACTGGGAGCAGGATTGATGTAGTAGTGATGAATCAAACAATGATGACTCCAATCACAGTAACATCACCATGGACATTGACGCCTTCCTAGGAGAAGACGATTGACTCCACTGTTATAGGCATCTGACTTAGCCGATAGAGCTAGTATGTTGATGCATCAAATATTTGGCGGTAGCATAAGCCCTTCACATGGGTAGCCCGCAATTTAGTAGTAGTATAATGCTATGTACGTTAATTTCTACTACTTTTGATGACTATGTGTTATGGGCCTTGATAAGGCACGATGATGTAGAAATTTCACTTATATCTGTATGGAGTTATGTTATAAAATTTATAACTTCTGATATGATCAATGGAGCCGAGATCTCTTTTATATGAATACCGATCTATTAATATAAATATTGGAAGATGCTAATAGTGTATATTTTCTCTAAAATGCCACCGAGATATAACTGTATCAACCATAACCATAATCTCAATTAGAACAAGGAAAGGAACAACCCACCTTACGAGCACGAGGAAATGACTGAACCGCCCCCACCACCGCGAATGATTAAGGAGACCATTATGTGTCACAACCTACCTACTTATGATGGTGCTGGAGACCCATCAAAGGTAGAAGCCTGGGTTAGAGCGATAGAGAAAATTTATATATTCTTATCATGCACAAATCAAGAAAAGGTTGAGTGTGCTTCCTACCAGCTGAATGATTCAGCAGACTATTGGTGGGAATCAATTCAAAAGAAGATGACCCCTGAGCAATTAGAGCAATTCACGTGGGAGGAATTCAAAGAGGAACTGCATGCTAAGTTTATAACATTGAATTATCAACTCAAGAAGGAATCAGAATTCCATAATCTTCGATAAGGGAAGTCCTCTGTGATAGAGTATCATAGGCTCTTTTGGGAATTGTCATGTTATGCCCCCGAGCAGGTAGAAGCAGATGAAAAGAAGGCAAGAAGATTTTGTGATGGACTATAATCTGAAATTCGAATTGCCCTGGCCAGTCGTGGAGATTTGATGTACAAAGATGCACTAAATAGGGCCTTAGGAATTGAGGCAGCCTTGCCTGAAGATAAGGGACCAGTGCTTCCATCTGAGCAGACTAGTCATGGTCAAAAAAGGAAGTGGGAAAACAGTCAAAGGGGACGGAACTAGAATTGTCCCAATTAGCTAAGACAGTGGCAGATACCCCAACTTCAACAACCAAGACTTCTACTGCCCAATGCTGGGGGAAATGTGAACATTAGGAGACAAAGAAACTTCCAACCAGCCAGAATGATGCAGGGGAACCAAAACAATGGGAACTATGGTAGATGTGGTCGTGGACATCAGGGTGAGTGCCCTGCTCTTAACAATAACTGTTTCAATGGTGGTCGCCAGGGATATTTTGCCTCACAATGCTGGGCAAAGAATCAAGGAACTGGGAAAGGTCGGAAAAGACCGAACAATCAGTTGAGAGCTCTTCAAGCACGACCACAACACCAAGGAAGGAATGTCCAGTGCCAACAATGACGACCACAACAGCCCTTCAAACAACCACAACACCAGGGCATATGCCATCAACCAAGAGCACCAAGAGGAGGGACCGGGTCCCCAAATGACAAATCAAGGAAATTTGGCTGGTGTGGGTAAAACCTCTTGAGTACCTGTTATTGTGTTATTCGATACTGGTGCATCACATTCATTTATTTCTGAAGCATGCGTAGAAACAATAGGATTGAGGCCTGTCAAAACAGCACAAAACTTAAATGTGACCACTCCATCAGGAGTTGTGATGACCACTATGCATAACTGCTCGAACTTAGGATTGGAATAAGGTTCACTAAGCTTGGTACGGAATAACTTTCATGTGATGAAAATGAATGATGTGGACATAATCCTTGGAATGGATTGGTTAGCCGAGAATTTTGCGACAATATGTTGCGATGATAGAAGAATTACTTTTAACCGACCCGGCCATGAACCTTCTAGTTTCTATGGGCATAGGAGAGGATGAAAGATACCCATAATATCTGTGCTACAAGAACGAAGACTTATAGGAATGAAAGAAAAGAATCTAAAGATAAGAAAATTGAGGACGTAGTAGTAGTGAGGGAATATACGGATGTATTTCCCAAAAAATCTTCCTGGTTTACCACCCGATAGATAGTTAGAATTCATAATTGAGTTGGAACCAGGAGCTGCCCCGATTTCAAAAGAGACCTACAGAATGGCACCTAAGGAGCTTAAAGAGCTCAAGATACAGCTCCAAGAGCTGTTGGAGCTAGGCATCATCAGACCAAGTGTATTACCTTGGGAGTTCCAGTCTTGTTTGTGAAAAAGAAGGATGGGTCGATGTCCATGTGTATCGATTATCGGGAACTGAATAAGGTCACCCTGAAAAACAAATACCCACTCCCGAGGATTGATGATCTCTTTGATCAATTAAGAGGCATTAATGTATTCTCCAAGATTGATCCTTGATCTGGTTATCATCAATTGAAGATCAGAAAGGAAAACGTTCCAATGACTACCTTCAGGACCAGGTATGGTCATTACGACTTTGTAGTGATGCCTTTCGAGCTCACGAATTCTCCTCCAGAATTCATAGACCTGATGACCGAGTGTTCCACCCCTATCTAGATGAATTTATGTTAGTCTTCATAGACGATATCCTCATCTATTCTAAAGGAGAGAGGGAGCATGATAGGCACTTGAAGAATAATATTTGAGACCTTAAGAACAGAAAGACTCTGTGCCAAGTTCCGTAAGTGCGAATTTTGGCTAAAAGATGCTATATTTCTGGGACACGTTGTGTCCGCCGAAGGGATCAAGGTGGATCCCGCAAAAGGTCAAGCCATAAGTGAATGGAAATCCTTTGCCACACCTAACGATGTTCGAAGTTTTTTCGGATTGGCAGGTTATTACCGACACTTCATTGAGGGATTTTCAAAGATAGTCAGGCCAATTATGCAGTTGCTGTGAAAAAGGATAAAAATTCACATGGACTAACGATTGTGAGACAAGTTTTCAAGAGCTGAAAAAGAAGTTGACAACAACTCCAGTATTGGCAATGGCAGAGGCTGATAAGGAATGAGGTATATACCGATGCATTCAAGAATGGGCTAGGTTGTGTATTGATGTAGAATGGAAGGGTAATTGCGTCTGCCTCGCGGAAACTGAGACCGTGCAAGCTTAATTACCCAACACACGACCTAGAATTGGTTGCAACTATGCACACATTGAAGATTTGGAGATATCATTTGTACTGTGTAAAGTGCTCAATCTTCACAGATCACTAGAACCTCAAATACTTCTTTGAGCAGAAAGAATTGAACATGAGGCAAATGAGATGGTTAGAATTAGTCAAGGACTATGATCTATCCATAAATTACCACCCTTGGAAGGCCAACACCATGGCTAACACACTAAGTCATAAGATTACCCCCGAGGCCTATGCCTTGCTTACTCACGAAGGTGAGCTGATAAAAGAATTCGAAAGGATGAGGTTGGTAGTGGTAATTCCACCAGAGTCAGAAGATAGCATTATAGCCTCTTTAACAATCACTCCAAATCTACGAGAATGAATCATCCTGGCTCAATGACACGATGAGAATTTAGAAATGTTGAGAATGAAAATCAGGACCCAAGAAGTGGACAGGTATCGAGAGGCAACTGATAATGCAATCATATTCGAGAATTGAATTTGTGTGCCAAGGGACGATGTCATAAGAGAAGAAATCTTGAGCGAAGCACAGGATACCCCATACACTGCTCACCCAGGGAGTACCAAAATCTATCAGGATTTGAAACAACACTTCTGGTAGGATGGGATGAAAAAGGATATAGCAACCTTCGTAGAACGATGTTTAGCATGCCAGCAAGTGAAGGCGCTATATCAAAGACTGTATGAGAAGTTACAACACTTAGAGATCTCAAAGTGGAAATGGGATCATATCATGATGGATTTTCTGATTGGATTTCCTAAGTCACAACGTGGGGATACGGTGATATGGGTAGTCGTGGATCGCCTTACCAAGAGTCCTTACTTATGCCCATCAAGGTTACTGATTGATCTGATAAGTTAGCTCATCTTTATGTGTAAGAGATTGTTAAATTGCATAGAGTACCGGTGTCCATTACGTCTGACTGAGACACGAAGTTCACCTCTAGATTTTGGAATAGCCTACAAAAAGAATTGGACACCAAGCTAAACTTCAGCACCGCCTTTCATCCTCAGACGGGCAATCAGAGCGAACCATCCAAACGCTCGAGGACATGCTAAGGACAGTTATCTTAGATCAAGGTGCTAAGTGGGAACCGATTCTACCGTTAGTGGAGTTTGCATATAATAACAGTTACTATGCGACCATTGAAATGGTGCCTTATGAGGCATTGTATGGAATAACTCCACTATACTGGGATGAAGTTGGTGATAGAAAAATCTTAGGACCCGAAGTGGTGCAAGAAATGATTCAGACAATTTGGTTGATTCGTGCTAAAATCAAGAAAGCCCGGGATCGCCAGAAATCCTATGTGGATAATAGGCGCACCGAATTGCACTTTAAGGTCGGGGAAAAAGTGTTCCTGAAAGTATCCCCCTCAAAAGGGATAGTTAGATTTGGAGCAAAAGGCAAACCGAGTCTTCATTTTGTCAGTCCCTATGAGATTTTGAAAAGGGTCGGACCCGTGGCTAATCGTTTGGTCTTACCGCCAACTTTGGGAAATGTCCACAACGTTTTCCATGTATCACAATTACGTAAGTATATATATGACCCAAGACATGTGATACAAATAGATGATGTATCATAGACCCCGAGTTAAAATATGAGGAACAACCAGAAGCCATTCTGGATAGGAAGGGACAACAGTTAAGGAATAAGTCTGGTTAAAGTGTTGTGGAAACAACACGGACTGGAAGAGGCCACGAGAGAACTAGAGAATAAGATGAAAGAGAAATATCCCGAACTATTCCCTATAAATTAGCAAAATTTTAGGATGAAATTTTTCCAAGGTGGGGAGGATGTAACACTCCACATTTTTTCGATCAAATTTCGACGATGTAATTTTCAAAAACCCTAATCGCGGGTCCTATCGATGTTATATATATATATGATGTTTGGGATGATCATAAATTAATTAGATATTCTCCATCTAGATTATGATCCGATCGATTACTCTGTTTGGCATGCGAGGATCAAGGGTAATAAATTAGAGGAGGAACCCCTCTCACAACCTCACAACCCTAACTCGATTATCAGGGTCTTTTTTAGGTGTGATGGCTTGCGTAGGAAAAATCGAGATAATTATTAACTGAGGTTTACAAATTAATTACATGTAGGAAAACACATGTAATTCCTGATTCATCAAAATAAGATTGGTAATGCTCATATTCGATATATCGATATAGTGTGTACGGTGTAACCTTGAAATGAGAATAAGATATTTTCGTGATAGATATAATCTGTGCAGTGTTGGAACAAAAATACAGTACAAGATATATCTGATAAAGTGACATTTGAGTGATGTGATGTGATGGAAAGATTAACCACCAAATATTCCCTAAATCAAGGAACCAGGGTACAAAGAACATTAATGAAGCCTAAGTTTCCAAGCCACATTTATTACATCTTCATCATCACTTCTTCAAATACACACATGTGTATTTTACTAAATACCCCAACCAAATCAAATACACACCACACACACACGACAGACACAAAACACACACTCGACACATACACGACACACACACCTACACACACACTTCATCAACCCTATTACAATTTGACATGTGATATATTACCCTTCACAAGAAATCAACTCATTAAAACCAATAATATACGTATAGGAAGAGTACTTCTACTTGTATGAATACTTCTCTACACACACTACACCCAAAACACCTACTACACCCCTATAAATGAGAGGGTTGGGCTATCATTCCTCTACCACCCTAAGACAAAACTCTTGCAAAATTTCTCCTCAAACCAAGTCCGAGAGAGAGTAAAGTGGAGAGAAGGAGAGTGAAGAGCAAGTTGTAGGAATAAGGCATAAGAAGGAAGCAAATTCTTGAGGAAGTCATGGAAAGGAGTTCTTAAGGAGGGGATTTAAGAAGCTCAAACCTAGTAGAGCTTTAGGAAGGAGGAGATCGTGGAAAGGAGGAAAGGGAAAACGAGAGACTAGTCATTCAAGCCTAGCATCATCCTACGGGATCAAGGTAAGAAATCTTGACCTTGATAGGCTAGAACTTGTTGGTTAAAACATGAGATTTTAGAAGCATGATAGATATTGTTATTGGTTGATGGATAAAGCATGAGATGAGGAGATGAGTATGATATTGGTTATTGAAAGTGATAAAAGCATTCTATGATGGTTTATGGAAGCATGATAATGATTTACAACTCGAGTATGTTTATGATAGTTAGATATTATGAATTAGGGTAGAAATGATGATTATACAACAAAAGAAAGCCTTGGGCGAAAGGTGACATCTTGGGTCGACGGGGACCAAGACGTCGCTTGAAACCAATGACCAAAATCATGCAGGGGTGAGGTCTCAGGTCACCGGTTAGGAACCGATGACCAATAGCTCGAAGCTATCGACCCACACCAAGTCGTGAGAAGTACTTGAGTTGCCGGCTCCATACTAACGATTGATGGCTCTGAACTGCGACCCGCCCTCCCTCTGGAATAAGTCTCGGGTTGCCAACTTGGTATCGGTGACCGATGACTCAGAACTATCGACCAAAGCCCGAAAACTGGTGGCTCTTGATAGACAGTGGGATACTGACGATTGTTGATTTCAAATTACAGGAATAGAGGTTCCCCAAACCCTACCCGACGACGTGTTTTGATTTCCATATTTGAAGAACATTCGTGAATGATAGACGAACTATATGAGACATAGATTGAACATGTTTAAGCATGCATTCATTCGATTTAGAAATGTAGAATATGAGTACTCATAACAATGATTTTATAAGGTTGTGGAGTGTCGACAAAGCTCGAGTGAGGGCTTTCTAATACTTAATCTTTACCAGGAAACAAGGTGGGCTTTCTTATACTAAAACTAAAGTTAAATGTTTTCTCATTTCAAAAACAAACTACTTGTTGAAATTTGAATGAGATGCCTGAAATATTTTGCATGCTATTTGTCCTCTCACCGGTAGTATAGTACTGGGAGAGTTGTGAAGTTGATGATGATATTGATGATGATTGGTGGTGATGGTTGGTGATGATATTGATGACGATATTAATGAAATACGATATGTTGGTTGATCACACTAGCCTATGACTTCTCGTGATTTTCTCACAACGACTAGCGTGGGAGGCCTACCCCTAGTCGGACTATAATTGATTGAATGATTGAATGACAAATAGCATGGTTGAAATAAGTGCGTATGATAAATTGGTTTTTGTGGTCATAAGCAGTTCTTTGAAATAAAACCCTCATGACATGGTTGATTGAACATGCTCTATTCATGTTCTTATGTATGTATGATTTTGGCACTGTGTCCATTGTGTGCATTCATGTACTCAGCCCTGCAATCTTTCTAAATGTGCAGGTTGAGCAGCAGCGAGGTTGGAGATGACAGCAAGCATTGACCATTTTTTTAGGGTTCTTAAGAGTGTCAAATTATACATCACCATATGTATAATTCTCCTAGAAACACTTCGCTGCATACTTTCGAAAAAAATTATGTTTTGATTCTGTAACTAACTCTGATGCTACTTTTGACAACTCACACACCTTTACTCTCTTAAATGATTTCAAACTTAATATACACTTAACTGTTTTTATTTCAAATCACCCTTTACTTGTTATTTTAATAATGTTCTTCCCTTATATCGAGTTATCACGCGGTGGGATCGTGTCGCCGACCATAATTCCACAAGGGTAAAATTCGGGGCACGACGTATATGATCATGCTCCGAGCTTCACCGAAGAGGCTTCGCATAGCAGATACTAAAGACAAGATATCAAATGCGTTTAATAACAGTGAGAGCTAATAAGGATCCATCCTCATGAAGAATTTGCATTCGATATTTCCAAATTTCCCACAGAATCATGCTACGAAGGATGCTAATAATAGAAGAACGAGCAGATGAAGGTCAAATCGTGGCAGATTTGATTCCCTTATTTGTGTATAAATACACCGTCGGAACCATACAATCGAAACCACAATCTCCTCTCTCACAAACCACAATCTCATTCACCACCCAAAGTCCGTCATAATCGAGAGCGAGGCACGTACAC
>AYJT01032018.1:0-10869 GCA_001278415.1 Ocimum tenuiflorum | reverse complement strand
TATATTATTTCACAACTCGAATTACTTTAAAAATTTAAATTAATTATCTCAAACAAGTATGCGAAAGTCAAAGACAATAGATGACTAATTCTTCTAGTCAAGATAGATCAAAACATTATGGTCCAAGTAAACTATAAATTTTTTAAATTGAAATAACCGAAGAAACCAAACTAAATTTAAAAAAATGAAAGAAATATTTAGAAAATAATGGAGTCAATTAGAGAGGAAGAATATATTAAATTAATTGTAAGGTTGCAATGAGTGCAAAAAAAGGTAAAATAAATATCACAATAAAATGTAATATAAAGATTATACTAAAATTTCAAATATAACATAAACAAGAAAAGAAAAATACGTTGAAATTTTAAATTACGACGATTTGATATTTAATAAAAAAAATAAAAATGATCAAAGTCAAATAACAGAGTAAATTATTTAAACATATGAATATAAAATATTTTGTATTAATTGTTACTCGTTCTAATTATTTTAACTTCTACTAAATTCATTGACTGCTTCTAAAATTCCATTAAATAATATTTCTAAAATAATATTAAATATTTTATATATAATTTCATTTATGATAAACGTATACAAGTACATTAATTGTTTGATTAAATGAATACGGTATTTTTTATCCACTAATTTAGATCGACAAATATCATGCTATTAATATAATATTATATACAAATAAGTGATTAAAATGTAGCATAGTTATGTTGTTTACAATTCAATTTTTTTATAATACGGAAGATTTTTATGTGCGTTGCACATAATTCTAACTAGTTTCTTAAAAAAAATGTGCAATCAAAATAAATCATGATAAAATTTAATAAATAAACTATTTCACTAGATTTTAACTACTTACTATGAACACAACGCTTGAAAATTGTTAGGGCTTGAATGAAACCTAATATTATTAATTTTATTTTTAGGGAGAAAAAACTCAATCAAGTTTAAAGCCACGAGCTAAAAATCCCAGAAAAAAATGTCTTATAAGTTAGATTTCAAACAAAAAAAAAAATCTCAAGTTGCATCTAATGCCTAAGAAAGTCTTGAAGCCACATGCCAGCTTCAAACCCTTTTCACATACATCGTATCCCTCTTGAAGCTCTACGTCAACTTTCAAATAAGAACCCAAAAAGTAATGTGAAGAAATGAAAGGAAAAAACCTTACAAACTAATATATAGATGACTTTATATATTAATTATTATGAAAATTAACCAGTAATTATATTTTAATTTGGTACGCTTGTCGGAGTAAGGTAAAATAATAAGGAAGCGATGGTTTACTAATCATATATCAATGCAACATTTTTTCCATCGGCAATTTTCATTAGAGGAGGTCTCTTATTAGATGCCTAAATCATTTAGGAGGTTTAGATTTAGGATTCAGGACGAATATGACTTTGAGTTTAAGATTGAGGGTGGGTATGAGTTTGGGTTGACAGAATTGAGTTATTTAGATTTGCTTAAATGATTTAAGCGGTTTAACACAAATTTTTGTCTATTCATTATAATTTTTTCGGATTCACAATCTCTTATTCATATAAGGCAACCAACGACGGAGCATCATCGTTGTTGTTGTTGTTAATTTTCGTTTGTAAATTCTTTGGGATGAATATAAATGCATTATTATTCACAATCACCGGAACAGTGAATTTATAAGCTAGAAAATGGACAGTAGCTCGGTGCTTATGTTGGCTATATTTCTTTGGTTACACAATCATAACGAGGCAAAATATATGTCCAATATATCCCATCATTTATTCCTTGCAAGTTATTCAACTTTGTGGCCTAATGATCATTATTTATTCCTTCATTTGTATTTCAATAGTGACATATTCTTAGTAGTTATTACTTTATATTTTGTTTCATTATAATTATATGATGCGATAACATATAGTAAATTTATTATTAGTCTGTCACTTTGGTATGCAAGTGATTAAACACATTTTTCATTGATATTAGATTACAGATTCTAGGTGGACGTTGGGACATTGAAATTGAATTTTATCTAATATTATACTCTTTTTGCGAATATGTATAAAACATAAATTTGACACATCAACAAATTATTGATATCATCAAAATATATTTCAAATAAAAATTATAGAAGAATAAACGTATCATAAGATCTGTTCACCATTCCATTTTCATTCACAAGGTAATAAAAAAATAAAGCAATAAGATCGAATGAACAAAATTAAGACACATTTTATTTTATCCGATCAAGAGAAGTATAAAGCACAACCCTCCTACGTATCTAATTCCAAAACAAACAAGTATGGTACATAAATTTATCAATAATTATTTCAACCATCTATCATCATATCTAATTCAATAATCTAAACCCATTAATTTGTATTTAATAAATTCCCCTGTGCTGTGATATTATTTAATTTAATCTCTGGGCAACACGCATTGCACATTTGCGTGCAGCTGACCACTCTTCTAGCTTGCTTCTCAAGCTCATCAACTCAAAGCATCCCCCCTATTTAAATACAAAAAGCTACTTCCTTCCAAACCAATTCATTTCTTCCCCTCAACACCCAAAAATGAAGAGACAAGGTCGCCAACATGGAATGGTTCGAACTCTTCCGATGATTTCGTCGGGGCAGAGAAGCCTCAACGAGCTCCGATCTCCGCCCACCGCCGGCCTCTTCGCCAAGGTCTCCACCAAGCCAACCAACCACTCCAAATTCACCGGCAAGTGCGCCCGCTCCAAGTGCCATGGCTGCCATATTCACCCTGTTTCCAAAAGTAAGGACAAGGCCAAAGGAGCTCAAAAGATGCGATCCTCGTCCGACGTCTTTTCGAATTACAGATTGATCACGTGGAGAGTCGTGGATTCTGCACCAGGTTTCAAAATATCCGGATTTTCCGCAACCGGCGTTTTGGACTATTTGGAGTATGCGGATGATTATGATTATGAATCGGAGAATGGTGATCGTGATTATGATCGTGATGTTGGTTTTGATGGCTCTTCTGATCATGAGATTGAAGAAATTGATGGCTACGATGATAACTGCAATCGTGGCGTTGCTAATGCTGATTATAGCGATGATGATGATGATGATGATGATGATGATGATGATGATCGAATGAGTTTCTGTGAGGTGGGATTTGCTTGGCAAGCTGTGGATGGGGATGAAAGTTGGTGCTTGGTGGAAGAAATTTGATTTACCATCAATTAAATATGTAAAGTGTACTAATTTAATCCAACTTGCTTCTCTTCATATGTGTTTCTTTATATTTGATTGGTTGCCACATTATTTGGGCTACTGTTGATAAATTAATTAATGACGTGTATTGTACGCTTTCTTAAATTTCGTGCTGGGCTGGGTGATATAGGATTTATTAATATATATGGATTTGGTCTTATTATTATATGCTACGTCACATCTCTTGTGCATTACATTTATCCTTATAGTGTATAGTCAATTTCTTAAGAACAGCTCTTCCTAGAGCAAAATGCAGAATATAAAAAGAAAACAGAATTTCGTTCTACTCTTACACAGCTGAGACTGCTGAATTGGTCTTCTATACAAACATATTATGATCGTCCAGATGAAACTGTTGTGTTTAATGCTGAATATTTGGTGATTTGTTCTCCTGTGCAATCCTCTGAGGTAATGAAGAAGAAAGATATCTGCTGAGATTTGCAGCATTCTTTTTCAATGGATTCTTGGAAGCACCATTCATGGTGAAAGTTTGTGAAGGCGGAGGTGGCGTAGAGACGGTGCCATTCTGCTTCTTCGAGTTGCTTCTTCCTAGTACTATTGTATGAGGTCGTGTTGCTGGACTCTGCAAAATGTGAAGGTCCCATCTAAAGTCTTTAAGATTCAACACATTAAAATTTATGGATTCTTGAAAACTTATGACTGAGACTACTATGGAATGAAGCTGAGAATCACAATGGACAGCATTTGTAATAGAATCTTCACAACTTAGATGGACAGCAAAGGAATTACCTTATTCGTCTGATGTATTGGAGTTTCTCTTCCCTTGTAAAACTCAGGCAGCGGGCGAGCTTTGAAGCTCAAGCTACGACTCAGTTTTTCAAATTCATGTCCTGCTTTCTCCTGCAACAACAACAACAACAAAAAGATCATGTCTGTGGGCTCAGAAGGGACATCTATCATGATACAACAGCCAAAGCAAGCTTCAACTGTATAACCTTTGATGTTTTCTGCAGCTGAACCTTCTGCTCCTCACTCGTTTTGAATTTTTCCTCGAGTTTCTGAAAGCATTGGGTGTAAAGATAAAATAGGTCATGAGCTAAGAGCTTCACATCAATAAAGTTTGGGAAATGCCAAAAAGAGTATGCACACACAAGATTCTTTTTTCTTGCCTGTTTTCTTTTTGCAGCTCTTTCTTCTGTCTTTAGCACGAAGGGAGTAGACGAAGCTGGTGACTGTAGTTTATACCAGCAAGGAGTTAATGATTGCGTGTACCTGAAATCCAAGCACACATGAAAACTCCAGCAAAGGTAGTGAATCAAGCATTCAGTTTCTGTTTAATATGATGCCACATCATTGCTGTTGCTGCAGATATAGAACAGTAAACGCTACAGAAATCAAGGTAATATGATGTTCTATCTTCTTTCTAAGCTAATGTTTTTAATCTCACATGATCATTAGTATAAATCTTGATTACTTAATATGCAAAAAAATCTACAAAGAAGTAAAATCAAGCACCTTTTGTTCTCTGATATTGGTGTCTGTGCAGAATGCTTGGCCACACCTTTTGCAGTTGCCTGTATTCAAAAAACATTACTAAAAGAGCAACACTGTGAAGCCAAAAGTGATGGAAAAAAAATCATCACAACTGGAGTTCTTAGAGGAGTCTTGCAATCTTTAGGTGTTCTTGAGAAGATAGGAGTAAGCCCTGAACTTGAAGCTTTCTTGGCAATGGAAACCATTGCCTTATCAGGTTCTTTAATCGGGATTGAGTTAATCAGTCCATGCAACGACTTAAGAGAGTTCCTCCTCTTATCCATGGATTCCAAACGAGATTTCTTGGCATCTTGGCTCAAATTGTTCTCTTTTTCCAGATGAGGATTAGCTGGCTTGATAGGTGTGGATGGAACTTTCCAAGTCTTACGCCTAATTGATGACTCGAGTGAAGAAAGAACCCATTTTTTCTTGCTTGTTGCTGAGGAGATATCCTCACCACCAACACAAATCTCCTGCATCAACAGCTCAACAATCGAAACTCACATCCTTTCTAAAGTATGATCAAAACAAAGCCAAAAGCTATCACCTTCAGCAAAGGCCTCTCCATCTGTGGAGTCCCATTGCCTTCTGAACATGGAGCTGTGTCAAGATCTTCAGACAAGCTAACTGAAACCCACTGCTCTGAACTGTTTTGATTATCACCACTTTCACCATCATGAATACTACATAAATCAGCAGCAGCGTTTTCAAGAGCTCTCTCAGCTTCTTCTCTTGCAGCATTTTCTTGCTCAAGTAGGGCGGCGGCCGCGGCGGCAGCTTTCTGGGCAGCAATTTTCTTGTAATGAGCCTCGAAGAAGGCCTTCTTCTCTGCAACAGATCCCGGCTGAGTGTATCGTGCAGCCTCCTCCACATATTCCTTGCGTGGAAATGGGGGCCGTGATAAGGCCTCACTCTCACTAGTAAACCTTCCAAATGATATTGATTCACCCTACAACACATCATCAAAACTTCCGCTTCAGTTCTAACATAGTTTTTGTTTTCAGGAGAAAGTCAAGGCATCAACTCTCTAAACATGGGCTCAGTTTGCAAAGTGTGAGAAAAGCATAATTCTCCACACACACACACATATGCTCCAAGATTGCAGACTAGTGTGTTTGTTACAACTTCAGATGCAAGAAAAAACAGAAGTGAGGTTTATATTATCTTTCTTAACCTGCATTGATTGATTGGGGATGGAAGAAGCATAAGGGAAGCCATGCATGAGACAAGCTGAATCTCCCATCATTATTGCAGCGAATGGGGATGAAATTATTATTGTGAACAGGAAGAGAAAAACTAATGTTTGTTGTGTTGTGGTATGATTTGTTTAAATTCTGGCGTGTAATCACTGTCTTTAGTAGGTACATTTGAAATTTAAACTGAAAAGCAAATGTTTAGAGAGATAGAGAGAGTGTAGGTCACATGAGGTGAAATAGAGGAGAGAACTATGATCTGGAGGGTATCGGTGTGACCACTATTTTTATTTGTTTTCTTATTCTTTTTTTTTCCTGTATAATATTATTTGGTTGGAATCTGCAAACTTTAGCTTCTTTTTAGCCCATCAGTGGCCCAATTTTTTAAAACGTATGTCATGCAACGTTCAAAACATTCGAACTTTTCTTTTGTTTAAACATAACAAAATTTTTGGAAACAAAAATGGATTCTATTTATAGAGTAAATTTGCCTCAGAAGCTCCACACTTGAGCGCCCAACCTCGGCATGTATGTCGGTATCTGGTCTCAAACTTATTATTATTTTATCGAATGTCAACATTCGTGTTGATGGATATATATATTTTAAGTGAATGGATCTCGAGTCTTGGATTTTGAAAACACACTTTTAATGCAGAAGGAATGTCGCCCTTCCCACCAGTCGATATGACGGAGACCCTAAATCAAGTCAGAGAATAGTTTATTGCTCATTTTTTTTCGCTCATTTAAGAGCTCATTGTAATAATGTGGTTATATGGAACAAAGATTTTCCGGCGTGCTCGATTAAACTAGCTGATTGGGATACCGATTAATAAAATTTCATTTTCCTCTAAAAAAAGAAAACATACTTCTAAAATCTTTTGTTAGGATTTGTGGAAGAACTGAATCTTTCCTTTTTGGAGGGGGGATAGGTTTGATAGAGCATTTGAACTTTGATTTTTCGTTTTATTTATTATTTGTAAACAGCAGAGGATAAAAATATCATTGTGGATGATCAATGCGCTTTATCTTTGTGCAATTTTGGTTTTTTTTAATGCATGATTGATGATCGTTTGCTGCACCAATAGGGAAAATAATTTAAGCGCACTCCAGTCCCCTATTATATAATGATGTTACACATTGTATTACACTATAAGGATGTTTTATATCTGTATTAATTAAGAGAGATTGACTATGATAAAATCTTTCTTTATTAGGAACGCTATGATCTTTATTGATTTATACACGTGTAATAATCTAAATAATGTAATACGGTATGTAAAATCATTATGTAATAGGGGATCCGGACCGATTTAAGCACTATTCATGAATGTAATAAATGGAACATTCTTGGCCCTGGGTGAAACCGAGCCTATACTACTATTCTCATACATATATATTTATAGAATGTTGTTTGTATTTTCAACGAAAGATTCTATTAATTTTGAATATAGACACTGCCTATTCAAGATACAAATAAAATGGATTCCATGCAGATGTAAGACTAATCATACTTTTGTGTTTAATAGATACTACCTACTTAATCATAATAGAATATCTTACTTCCAAAATTGAACTGTAATTTGATTTCCACTAGCATTTTCACTAGTGTCAAGTGAATTGTAACACCCGACTAAGTTTTCTTCTAATATTTGTGAATCTTAAATTATGGATTGACAATGCTTAATGTAAATATTTATAACTATGTTGAGGGACGGTTTCTAAATGAGAAGTCTCGAGATTGATCTCACTCGTTATTTGAAAAAACTATGTGAATGATCAATTGTAGCAGCCCGAACTCTGTTTGTATCTTATTTGTATCCTCAGAATACATTTCACAATTATTTATCGATTAAAAATTATTTTTTTATCAAGATGAGATTTATCAATTGTCTAAACACACAGAGCATATAGATCCTACTCCTAGTCGCAAACACAAAGACATTATTTCTTAATTCTTCATGCGTAAAGATATCAATCATTTTTCTTTCATATATTCCACAGAAGAATAACATGGATTTTTAATGAAAAAGAAAATAATTCAAGTGTAAAATCTCTTCAACAAAAAAGTCCCCCCTTCCATCCCACTTTGTATTTTTTTATGGACAAGTTATGAGCATTAAATTTCCCCCTTATATTCTTATTAATTAGTTTGCGAAATGTTTCTTACACTAATTACTCCATAAGGAGTCATCGTTGATATATCTTAATTCATGTGTGCCTTAAAAATTAATCTTTTGTACACCATAGTATTTAGCCTATTTAATCGTTCAAAATCCATATTTCCTATTTCTTGAAGTTTTTTAACTTCGCTTAACAAGTCAACAATGTTTTTTTTTATTATTATTGAGCTTTTCGTTGCATTTGATAATTTATATCATAATTACGATGACAAATAATAATATGAGTGTTTTCTTATCATCTATTGCAGAATAAATGAAATTATTTACACATGATTATAGCTCGCATCCTTTGGGAATATATTGGGCCGGACCCATTACAAAAAAAGACAATTCTTTTGAGCTGGTAAGAGGCCATATGGTTAGATGATGCCATAATTGAAGCCTATGGGAACAAAATTATTTACGATCAACTTAAGAATCTTTTTATCAACTTGGCTTAAACAAACAGATTTTGAGTGATAGGCTACTTATTTCAGTCATACTTTTTGTTCATTCACGCTCACCTAAGATACCAACTTCGGATGATGATAATGTTCCCAATCATAGTAGTAGTAGTCATTCTCGATCGAAATAATACTAGTAATTCATTTGCTCACGGAGGAAATGTGAACAGTGGCAGAGCCGTATTCGGGCAAATGGGTTCGGCTGAATCCACGACTAACTTGGAAATTCACATGTATTAGGTATATGTATATATTTGACTGTAGTTTTTTATCTTTTGCATCGATGCAAACGAAAAAGAACATAGAGTGAAGATGGGAAAAATAAAGATTTTAATATTGAGAAGAAAGTCTTGACGCCGACACTGAACCTGCCGTCATCTGCCTACATGTACATACACTCTCGACCCCACCAGGTTCAAATTCTGAGTCTGCCGCTGGATGTGAATATATTTGAAATTATTTTAAATGAATAATATATTTCATTATCCTAGCACGGCTGGTGAAAGATGCTAAAGCCTGTACATCTAGACCAAATTTTAATTCACGGAACTATGATTATAAATACTAAATGAAATATTCAAGATTTAATAGGGAATAAATGGAATCAATTCACAAGTTTATAATTTTATTTTTTTTTTGAATTTAAGTACAATATTAAATAAATCCACATGAATGTCCCCACATAAACTCGAACCCTTAACTTTTAGCATCATGAGAAATGTACTTACCGCTGCAGTCGAGGTGGATACTTATAATTTCATATTTGCCATCGACAAACGTCATTCGTTTATTTTTCTTATACAAAATTTTGTATCTATCTTCATGGCGTAAACTGGTAGCTATACAAGTGCCACACAATAATTGATTCCGGTAGTTATAATTTAAATATAATTAAAGAATAGAAGAAGTATAATTATTCAGAGAGTGAGGACAAAGACAGAAGGTGGCTTGAATTTGGCATTGGAACTTTTGAATATTCCAAAAGTTGAATTATTTATCTAAATAGCTGTCGTGTAAGTATAAGATAAGTAATTACACCTAGTATATAAGTCCACTGATTGTGATTTATATTCGACTGAAGATTAAATGTTTAGCAATTCGAAAGAAAAGTCTTTAACTTGTTCATTTATATTATTTTATCATGTCATATAAATACATTTGATCATTAAAAGAAAAAACATCATGCTAGAAGTCCACGGGGCTCCTACAAGGAATAATGCCATTGAGAAGTTCTCGTTTGAATTTCCCAAAGCAGATGTTTAAATGAAAAAATATAGGATGTAAATATCAAATTTAAATTAGAGGACACTCTTTAGTTTTTAATACAACAACATTGCCTAAAATTTTAGGTTGCGGTGTCAATTGGTGCGAGTAGTTCTACGTTAGCGATACAATCTATTAAGATTTAGTACGAACACAATATGTTAATTATACTTGATTCAAATAAGATCTGATTTGTTAAGCACAAAACACAAATATACACTAACCCGACCTAACATAGTAATGATCCAATCATAAGAACTTGATTTGATAAACACGATAAGAATTGAATTTATATACTAATATAATTATTATATAAAAATATATATTGATTAATTCCATTAGGGTTAATAATTTCTTTATTTTGTTAATATTAAAGGTAACATATGCATGGAAAAAAAGTAGGTTAAATTTGACCGTGATAAATTTATAACTAATCGTCGAGTAACAATCAGCAGCCTAAAATGTGGCCGAATTTGACTAGTTTAAATTCATCGCCGCCTTATGTGACGTCCCCCATCGTGCAACTGCCACCTTCCATTCCTTTCTATGCAATTAAATAGGAAATTATATAATTGCATCTTTATTATCATCACCATCACAAACTAAAAAAATCTTCCATCACCTAAATATAATTGCTCATTCATAAAATAAAAGGCATGATTTTCGTGCAGATTTTTTGGACTCATATTAATTAGAGTTAAATATGAAAACCATCGATTTTAGTTATTTGATTCTAGCTGTCCATTTAATTATTTTACATTAAATTTCAATCAAAGTTATTTCTATAATTATTTATTAATTTTACTAAATAATTATTGAAGCATGAAAAAGGAATCACAGGATTATACGAGTGTAGATGGATACTTTTTAGTCAAGTGTGGAATTGATTGTTTTAGTTTCGGGTTTCAATTTGATAATTAATACATTTTTAATCTAAAACTCTCAATATTCCTCAATTAGTCAACCATTATTTATATCTAAATTCAAATGCAATCAACCTCTTAACAATATGCAATATACCGTTAGATACTTATTTGAGTTCAAAATAGACCATGTGAAAATTTTAACCATG